>JAQQSO010005271.1:0-12167 GCA_028658305.1 Pachyuromys duprasi
TGTTGTCTCAGTTGAACTCTTTTGTGGGCTCTGTGTGTCTGGCTTTGTGCTCTGTGTTAGAAGCTGTGAGCACTGCAGACTGGCCACCCCTCTGGTCTGGAGGTTTAGCTCCTCAGTCTTTTGAGATGTCAGCTGGAGTCTTTGAGCTCAGCCCTGGGCTTGTTGTTAAGGGCTCTCCCCTGGAATGGAGATTTGGCGCCCCCTTCTGGGCCAGGTGCTGTGCACCCCGGTTTGAGATGATATTTGGGGCACACACAATGCGTTTGGATTGGTGTGACTCCGCTGAATACAGTCCTATCTGAAATGGTGCCCGAGCCCTTCTCCAACAGTTACTTTAAATGTAAATGGTTTAAAATCATCATTCAAAAGACAAGAAGCTGAATGGATAAAAAGTTTAACCTTTAAGGATATGTATTATTCATGTTAATTAACATTTGGACACAACCTAAATGTCCAGTGCAGGTGTCTAAATAAAGCAGATATGATATATGATATTTCATTCATCATAAAAGGAGACCATGCCATAGGAAAATGGATCAGCTTATGGAGATTGTGATAGGTAAAGCATACAAATGAGACTACATGCTTCTATTTATATATGGTGTCTGAGATCTTCAAACTTATACGAGCAGAAGGAAGAGTTTTATTTTCCAGATGCTTGGAGTAAGGGGGCATGTGGAGCTGCTATTTAGCTAGCATTAAACTTTGGCTACACAAGATGGTTATGTTCTAAACATCTGTTGCAAAATGTTGATTTTATACAGATTAGTATTGTAACATGATTTACACATTTAGGAGAGTATATGTTATTTTTTGTGTCACAATACAACAAAATATAGACAAAAACTACATGCAAAATGCCTACCCTTGGATTGCCGATTCTTAATCTATTAATAGTCACTAAACAAAGAGAAATAATCTGTGTTATTACTGGTTATACATCTTTTGGGGCCCCCTAAGGCACTTGAACATTTCTGTGTATAATAACAGAATAATGTGTATAGTATAAGTCAACAGTGGCTCTTTGCACTAGGAAGGTTACAGTGTTGGTATCTTAGTTAGGCTTTCTATTGCTGTGAAGAGACACCATGACGATGGCATCTCCTAGAAAGAAAAAGGTTTAATTGGTACTGTCTTAGATCATTATTGTCATGGCAGGAATCATGGCAGCATGAAGGCAGACATGCTGTTATAGAAGTAGCTTGAGTTAAGATCAAATTCTTTGGGAAAATAAAATAGAAGACATGTTTTCATTTTTAAACTCTAGCATAGTGCAAAAAATATCAAAATTATATAATAGAGTAGATAGTCACATAGATATTAAATATAACAAAATTAGAAATAGCACGATTTAAATAATGTTATCAATTTTCTCAAATGACAGCCACTTGGGAAGATGTAGAATATATTCTTCTGTATATTTAAAATATGGTGTCTAGTTCTTATGATGTCTTTTTGAAGATAGGAATTTGATTCAACTTAAATATTTGCAAATTGTTGACAAAATTCTTGAGCATGGCAGTAAGTATTGTTAAATACACATGCATAGATTATTTTATGTCAGTTATATTTTATTTTAAATTAAAATGACACATATGTGATACAAAACAAATACATAATGAAAAACAATCAATAAAACAAAAATCTTTTTCTTAGGAAATGTGAATGAAATTGACAGCACTGTGGCAAGAATGAGGAGACCTGTGTTGTTGACTCACTCTGCTCTCCTTAGTAGGGCCACAACTCCCCATGATGGGGGAGTTTTATTGGGATCTTTTATCCCTAGGAGATTATATATTTTCTCTTAATCTTAAAATTGTCCATAGGTGTACAGGAAATTTCATCAATCAGAAGCAGTTGCTTTGTCCGAAAGTGCAGTGCATATTCAGACAGTGATTTGAACTTTGTGTCAAGGAAGGACTAACACTATAGAGCCATTTCTAATTCATAATAACACCAATAAGAAATTGGAGTTTCTGGCATCTGGGAGTTCTGGGGGAAATATTTATTATAAGATTATGAATCATGATGAGTATTGCTAAGAACTGTTAAAGAAAAATGATAAACAAAGATACATTAATGAGAGAGTTTTAAAATGTGTGAGAATCAAGTGGATTCCTTGACAGCATTTAAAGTAACTTCCCATTCCTGAAGTCATCAGGTAGCTAGAGGAAGAGCTAACATAGATGTGTTTCATAATAGCCAATTAATCACAGAAAGATGGCATCCATATGAAAAAGAAATAGACATTTAATTTCATTTCATATGAATAATTGTACATAAGTACAGACTGGAGGATGCCTCACAGGTTAACAGTACTGCCTGACCTTACAGAAGACCTGGGTTAAATTCCCAGCACCCACATGGCAGATTACAGTTGTCTATAACACCATTTCCTGAAAATGTACAGTCTAATTGGCTTTTGATGGTACTAGACATACAAATGTTACTCAGACATAATATGCAGGCAAATCACCAAACTAAGCACATAAATATGTAATAAATAAAATAACAGCAGAATCTACATTTTGTAATGGCTTTATATTACTGAATTGTCTTTCTAAAATACAATCATAATTATGATGACCTTCAACCTTAAATGGTTCCAGATGTAACATGGAACAAGGTAACTTTTTCATTTTTGTTGTCCAATGTCAATGGATTACAGGATGTGTATGATACAATAAATGGAAATCTTTCTTGAACATAGGAAAGAAAAGAATACTTAATGATTCCAGATTCACTCCCCCAATGTAGTAAAGCAGAGCTGAGAATTGATATTCTTTTAAAAACATTTTTTTAAATTTTTGTAATTTTTTTATATTAATTACAGTTTATTTACTTTGTATCCCAGCTGTAGCATCCACCCTTCTTCCCTCCCAATTCTATCCTCCCCCCCCCCCATCATCTCCTCTCATGCCCCTTTCTAAGTCCACTGATAGGGGAGGTCCTCCTCCCCTTCCATCTGACCGTAGCTTATCAGGTCTCACCAGGACTGGCTGCAATGTCCTCCTATGAGGCCTAGCTAGGCTGCTCCTCCCACGGGGTTGGGGAGGTCAAAGTGCTAGTCACAGAGTTCATGCCAGAGACAGTACCTGTTCCCCTACTAAGGAACACACTTGGATATTGAGCTGCCATGGTCTACATCAGAGCAGGGGTTCTAGGTTATATCCATGCATGGTCCCTGGTTGGAGAATGAGACAAGCCCAGATATATTTGGTCCTTGTGGAGCTCCTGTTCTCTTCAGGTCTTATTAGCTCTCTGTTCTTTCATATGATTCCCTGCACTCTGCCCAAGGTTTGGTTATGAGTCTCAGCATCTGCTTTGATACACTGCTAGGTAGAGTCTCTCAGAGGCCCTCTATGGTAGGCTCCTAACCTGCTTCTCGTTTTCTCCTACTTCCAATGTCCAACTCATTTGTCCTTCTAAGTAAGGATTGATCTTCTTACCCTGGGTCCTCCTTCTTGTTTAGCTTCTTAAGGTGTAAAGATTTTCATATCTATCTTACAGGTCTAGTATCTACTTATAAGTGAATATATACTCTGTGTGTCTTTCTGATTCTGGGATGCCTCACTCACGATGATCTTTTCTAGAACCCACCATTTAACTGCAAATTTCATGATTTCCTTGTTTTTAATTGCTGAGTAGTATTCCATTGTGTAAATGTACCACAATTTCTGATCTACTCTTCTGTTGAGGGACATCTGGGTTGTTTCTAGGTTCTGGCTATTACGAATAATGCAGCTACAAACATAGTTGAGCAAATGTCCTTGTTGTGTACTTGAGCATCTTTTGGATATATGCCTAGGAGTGGTATAGCTGGATCTTGAGGAAGCAGTATATCTAATTGTCTGAGAAAGTGCCAGATTGATTTCCATGGTGGTTGTACAAGTTTACATTCCCACCCTCAATGGAGGACAGTTCCCCTTTCTCCACAACCTCTCCAGCATGCTTTGTCACTAGAGTTTTTAATCTTAGCCATTCTGGTGGGTGTGAGGTGAAATCTCAGGGGCGTTTTGATTTGCATCTCTCTGATCGCTAGGGACATTGAACATTTCTTTAAGTGTTATTCTGTCATTCTATATTCCTCTACAGAGAGGAATATCTGTTTAGCTTCATAACTCATTTTTTAATTGGATTACTTGATTTATTGCTTTTTAACTTCTTTAGTTCTTAATATATACTGGATATGAGTCCTGTGTCAGATATAGGGTTGGGGATGTGGATGCTAGCATGGTTAGCCAGGGCAGATTGTGGGCGCAAAGCGCCTGTGCATGTTTCCTAAATACCCAGTACTCTACAGTCTGTGGTGGGCTCTGCAGGCTGGACTATGTGGTCTGTGGCTGATGCTGAGGCCTGGATATGTACAGTGTTACAGGCTCTGAGTTCCTGGCCCTGTGCTCTGTGTTAGAAGCTGTGGGCACAGAAGGCTGGGCTCTGCTCTCTGAGTTGGAAAGCACTGTGTGCTTCCTTTGCCGCCTCCTCCTCAGCCAAGGATTGAGAAAGGAGGTCATGGGGGAAGTGTCAGGGGATGAGTGTTCTCAGTCTCAAATCTCAAGAAGGGAGATCTGCGCTTGGAGCAGGATGCAGTGTGCTCTTTGCAAGTTGCTGTGTGCACTGCTGGCTGCCTCCTTTGCCTCTGGCTGCTGACTGTGGAACCTCAGCTGCTGCTTCTGCCCATTATGGGGAAGTGCCCAGGAATTGATTCCCCAGGAGAAGTCCACGGAGATGTCCGTGGTTGACATGTGCCCTATTGGACTTAGATCAGGGTTTGTCCCCTCTTCTCCCCGGAGGCCTTCGTGCTGTTGTTTTGTGTTCCAGTGCCCCTCCACTCACCAATTCAGGGTTTCAGCTCCTCTGCTCCTCAAATATGGTGGAGGCTTGCCGCTGCCATCTTGGATCCCCATGCATGGATTCTTAAGTAAGAAGTTATATTTGTTCTGAGAGTTATACTTTACCTTTAAGACTATAGTTACTGTTACTTTACCTTTAAGAATACAGGTCTTTATATACAGGAATACATTGTATTCTATACCTTCAGTATGTGGAAAACCTCTCTAAGATGACAGGTGATGCTCACACGTGATGTGCTGGAGTCACTAGGGAATCTGACTGACTGAAAACAGGCTGAAAGCAGCTATCAGAAGAGCAGTTGATGTTCTAAGCAGGAAGAACCGCATGGAAGCCGTAGCATTAGAGACACAGAGGAGAACCTCCCTTTCTCCCCAGCACAGGACTCTAAATCCTGGGCTCTGAAGGAGCTTACTTCCATGCACTGCAGAGCATGAGCAACTTATTTGAGTGGTTTTTGGTTTTGTTCTGTTTTGTTTTGTTTTCAGTCTTCCTGCTTTGGCCTCTTATTCGTGCCCTTCTGCTCTCCACAGCTGCCTCGTTTTCTTTTCTCTCACCCAGAGGCTGTGGGAGATCCAAATGGGTCTCCCTGGACCTGTAGTTTATTCTTGATTTCAGACTCCTTGGATAATAACACTTTTGATAGTTGATTGTCTCATAAAATTGTGCCTGGCTATTGTGATGTCTCTTGCCTGGTTTACCATTTGGATGTGGTTTCCAGCCTCCTCCAACACACACCCCCAAGAGAGTTGTGCAGCTAAACTTAGCTTTGAGTTCCCTTTCTGAATCATGTGCCTTTTGTTTTGCTAATTTCAGGTGCCCTTTTATCACTGTTTAGATTTATAGAATGTTCTGTAATGCTTCCTTCTTTCTTTTTGAAAGAGAATATTTTGTTGTTGTTGCTATTTATTTATTTATTTATTTATTTATTTATCTATTTATTTAATTCTGGCTCTCTTCCTCACTCTCTCAGAAAGGCCACTTTTATTTTGCCATTTTACCCAGAAGTTACTTTGACATCATTTTCTCCCAACCTTTTACTTTAATTCCCAAGTCGGGTTACTGAAGTAGTAAACAAAGAGAAAATTATGGGTACATGGGAAGGGCATCCTCTCTCCTGAGTCTGCTTGAAGCCTCTTCTCAGGTTAAGAAGCCAGAATTGCAGCACAATTTACTTTGTTGACTTTGGCAGGGCCCCACTCCTGTCCCACACATTTTCTGGGAAATTCTATGCAGATTACCAACCTTGTTTATAGTATACAGATCCTCAACCCTTTGATTTAGACTTTGCTCTTGCAATTCTAGTCCTCTTATGTATGCATCAGCAGCCACACTCAGATTTTATTTAGGAACTCATTGTACAAATACAGACCAAAACTCTGTCACTGCCATAAATGGAAGGTTCTAAGATAACGGAACTAAGCCTCAGTGTCTGCAGCTCCTACAGCCTGTACAGTGAAAACAGTAATGGCAATGAAATATTGTCAGTGCAACTGGTCAGCTCCTTGCCAGAACTGTTAGAGACTCGGTTGCTTCATAGATTTAAAACCCTGATTCCTGGTATGTTCTCAAGCTTTGTCTTTGATTGAAATGATTCAGCCTCTGAAATAAACTCTTTTTGCAGTTTTTGCCAACATTTTAACATAGCAATAAAAGTTCTTTCTCTTTAAAAAAAAGCACATAAAAATTCACACATACCTTATGAACATTGTTCATGCCACAGTAGTTAACTTTCTAACTGTAAGAAGAAAACTGAATGACAGATTACTCCAATATTTGAGATACTTAAAACTTAGAAAGCAATTGCTAAGTAATGTATTAATCTACATAGCACATAAGATGCTCAAATGAGAGAAATAGCTACTATCCTTAGCACACTTATGCACATACTAACAAATCTGTATGTGTTTGGAATTTAGGCAAAAGTGACAAAGATGACTGTTATGTAGGGATATGACAAGCCTTGATATAATCTTCGATGTTAAATCATGAAGTGTATCTGTTATTTTCATGGCCTTGTAGCTCTGAAAATATTTAAACAAAAAGGCAGTGGTTTGATTGCTGTACTGTTAACAGATGTTCCGAATGTCAAATATGAAAAGCATGTCTAATGTGCAACAAGAGCCTTTGAGTGTTCGTAATAAGGTGGATCATTACTTTCTAATGTTAATATTTGTATAATGACTCTAACACATGAAATCAAAATTATTTCCTCTTTAATTCCTGATTCTGTATCAATTATTGTCATGGTTGGTTTTAAAATTATTGTTGATAATTCACAAGGTATAAGATTTTATAAAAATAAATTATTAATAGAAAAATTGATTGAACAGATCAAGAAGAGTATACATGAATGTGTACATGCAGGGTGGTGTAAAAATCTTTGAAACAGAATGACATACACCAAAGAAATACATTTTCTAGAAACCTTCCCTGAATATTTATTTATTTTCTATGTTTCAGATAGATTAAATTAAATAGATCAGAGTCAAAATTATAAAAATAATAGCCGGTTTTAGCCTCTATGTAGGGTATCAAGTGGAATTCATTTACCTCCCAAAGCTTTATAATGCAATGGCATTATACTAAACAAAAGTAGAAATGTTATTAGTGAGAAACAAAGCATATGCTCAGATAAGGAGAAAAGTGCTATGATTGGAAAGAAAAGAGCAGGGCATGAAGGTAACATAATATCCTACTCAAATACCAATATCTCATATATTGTTGTTTTTTAAATGAAAAAGAAAGCATCTTGGGAATAAATACATTTTACCAAAACATTCTAAATATTTTCTAGATAGTTATAAGAAAAGCTAATGAAAAATCAACAAACACTATAATTAAGTGTAACAAAAAGTGAAACTTCAAGTCATCAATAAAATAAAGAAACGCAGAGCTTTAAAGTATTAATCAGAGAAATAAGGAAATGAGCCATGGCTGTGTTTATTAGATATGTAACAGCCAGCCCAGTCAGTATGGGCAGTCTCCTTATATACTTCCAGGAGGAAGTAGAGTCTGTCTGGCCCAGGTATTCATACTCTTAAAGATTCCTGCTTGCCTTGTGGAGCCTACGGAAATCTCACCTACCTTATGTAATACAAGTTCATGTTTATTGCTTCGGTCTGTTAAAGAGAATCAAATCTCTTGGTAATTTTGACTATTTTCAAGAGAAAGCATTCTAGTAATGGTTATTAAAATCTGAAATATACGAGGGCTAGACAGATATGCTGGTTAAGAATGCTTAGTGCCCTTGCATAGGACCAGGGTTCACTACCCAGCACACAGCCTATGAGCCATGACTGCCTTTAACTCTAGCTGCAAGGGCCTGGTGTCCTCTTCTGTCTCCTGAGCACATGAAGTGCACATACAAACAAAAAATACAGAAACACAGAAATAAGCAAGTTAGTTCTTTTAAAAAAACACTCAAAATACAATTTGTATACCAACTGACAGTTACAAGTACAGAGATGGAGAGCAGCGCCATGCCACATCTTCTAATGTCCCATACTTCCTCACTGTTAACAAGTTTGGGGTAAAATAAAAAGAAGAAAACTATGGTAAATATGTATTTGGTCTAAATTCTGTTATGATGAATCAAATTAGTCACTTTTCTTGAATGGGACTGGCCACAGTGAGGCTAAGTGACCACAGATTTTATGTCATGTGACAGCAGAAGGCTGCAGGAAGTAACAAGTTCCATTTGGAAATTTGAAGTTGCAGTCAGTATACAATGAGAGTTAGCTTTTGTTAGCAATGAGTGGCCATAACCATTTAAGAATATATTACCAAATCTTACAGTCAGTACCAAAGATACTCTGTTTTTATCCATCACTTCTTGTAGAAAATACTTCTTGACACAAAAAAATAAAAAGACTGATTAGCAAAGCCTTGGTTTTAATGCAGGACACTTCAGATAATTGCCTACTCACCTCTAGAAATCTTCCTTTGCTCTTTTATTGAAATTTATTAAATCTGGAGGAAAAACCTCAGTAGGTATATTTATGGCTTGCATCTCTGGATGCTAATAGCAACTTGTTAAATCTTTCCAGTATGTTGCAGCTAAAACTCTGAACTTGTGAGTTCATGTTCCCATATGAATTCAAATGAGAATTCCCATAAAGCATCTTGTAAAACACATATCGAATTTAAAAAAATCTGTGTAAGTTCAAGTGTTTTAGCAACTTTATTTGGAAGTAGTTTCTATTAAGAGAAATGAGGAGAAAAGAAGAAAATTTACTGTAAGAAAGGGAGTAGAAGATATTTCAAGACAAAGTATGCTAAAAGTATATTCATCTGAGACCAATGGATAAAACGGCAATAATTTTCATGATACTCACCAATTCTTGACAAAGTATATAGAACCTCAGGGGTCCACACAGAAGATTTTGGAAGAGGAACCAAACATTTTGGTAAGAGGCTGTATTTGAATGACTGAGCAAGCCTTTGTCCCTATTCCAGTATGGCATAGCTGTGAGATCCAATACTTGCAATTGTAGGATAGTTCAGAGGCTTCCCAAGTTCAGCTTCTTCCTCTGCATCCTACCGAATTTGGTTTTTGCCACACTTAGTTGTATCTTGTGTCCATGAAATTTTACAAGAGGATAAGCTTACTTTTATAAGGCTACCTGAGTGAAGTTAGTACTTTTATCATGGGATAATCACATTTTATTAGGTATTAACAGCACGTAAACATAAAAAGAAAATGACTTTCACACTATTGATAGTTTACAAATATAAAGATATCTCAGACACCTAGGTTTAAATTATTTAGGTTGATTTACAGTTGAGAAAGACTGTTCAAATTAATATTTGTTAGATAAAAATCACGTTAAACCTCTAGGATGCAGAGTGAAATAGTACATTTTTTTCACAATTTATTTTTAAAATCCCCTGAGGCAATGATGAAATAAATTGAAGACACATATATGTACACCTCTGTTATCTGTTTGGATCCAAACACACACACACATACCCATAGCAAACACACACATATACATGCATGTACACACAAGTACAAAGGAATCTTGATAAAATAACAAGCAAAAGGTATGGAATTATTAACTATTAAGCTGTAGTAATCAAAACAGTATGCTTTCAGATTTGAAAATTATCACTCTTTATCAACACAAAAGAAAAGAGAGCCTACCATATAAACAACAGCTTCAGCAAAGGAGCTAATGCCACACTCTGGAGAGCAGGTAGCATTTCCAATACATATTGCTATGCAAGTTGCATATTCGTATACAGAAGGATGAATCTAGACCCCTATCTCATCGTGCCAAATATAATCTGAAAATCATTGAAGAATTAAACATAAAACCAGAAGCTATCAAACTATTAGAAGAAAAAAAATAATATATTTTCATGGGAAAAGTTCTGAGACAAAATCACCAAAGTACATGAAACAGGATTAGAGCAGATAAACAAGATCATACTAAACTACAAAGCTTCTGCACAGGTTCAGAAAAAAAGATGACCAACAGGATGAGAGGAGATAGGTGCCAGCTATCCATCCAAAGGTGGTTGATGTCAATAATAAGTAGAGGTGGTTTAGTTGCAATAGGCATATGATTAAATGGGTTTAAGAAAAAAAAATAGAAATACCTTCAAATTAGCCATACAGATAGCTGTATGACGAGTATAAGCAAGAGGTAAAGGTCACAAATCAGGAAACTCAGCATGACTCCCTCCTCAGTGGAGGGACAACAAATACTACAGCAACAATAACAACAGATGATAGCGAGCTGGAAAAGAGATGGAGAAAAAGAAGCCCTTGTATACTGGTAAGAATGTAAGCTCATGCAGAAATAACATAGGAATTCTCAAGCAATTAAAATACGGTTGCTGGATCCAAGATGGCTGCCAGGAGAGGACACCATGTCTGAGGAGTAGGACAGCAGAAACAACGCAGTGACCAGGAGACTGAACTCTGGGACCTAAAACACCAGCATTTGTGATTTCCAGGTGAGCAGAACTCCTGTGGGGAGGAAATCAAGTGGGAAAATCCTAGGGACACCCAGTTATTCCATGGAAAAATCTCCAGGTGACCAGCAGCACACAGCTCTGATCTGAACAAGCAGCTACGCTGGGCGCCCACAGACACAATACCAGACTGGGTCTCACAGCCTTTGGGCCAGATGGAAGAGGAACCAGATATCGTTTTGACTGGCCTGCACACTGCGGGTCTGCCAATAACCACTTGAGTCTGTATGGGAGTCCACTGGCCAGTCTAAGAAATACCCGGGTTCTGTATCAAACAGCAGGCATACAGCAGGCACACACCAATCGCGTCAGCCGGAAACCACCTCAGTCCCTGTGTGTGTGTGTGTGTGTGTGTGTGTGTGTGTGTGTGTGTGGACACGAACCAGACTGAGAGGGCCTAGGAGACCATTTTGACTGGCTGGCACACTGCAGGGTGCTTCAACCTGCAGACATTCAGAAGGTGCACACCAATAGCATCCTCCAGAAACACCTCAGACTGAGAGGGCCTAGAAGACAGTTTTTTGTTTGTTTGCTTATTTTTTAAATGTAATTTATTTATTTTTATATCAATCACAGGTTAAGTTCTTTGCATCCCAGGCATAGACCCTCCCTAAATCCTTCCACTCTCCCCATCCCTCCCTCATCTCCTCCCCACCCCAGAATCACACCAGACTTCTCATCAGAAACTATGAAAGCCAGAAGGGCCTGGCCAGAAGTCATGCAGACTTTAAGGGAACATAGATGCCAACCAAGACTACTATACCCAGAAAAGCTTTCAATCAACATAGATGGAGAAAACAAAATTTTCCATGACAAAACAAAATTCATGAAATACTTGCACAGCAACCCAGCCCTACAGAAGGTACTAGAAGGAAAACTTCGGTCCAATAGAAACAACTACACCAAAGAAAATATAGGAAACAGATAATTTCCCAATGACAACAACAACAAAAAAGCAATGAATCACGGTAAGACCACCAACTCCACAATAAAAGGAACTAACAGTCATTGGTCACTATTATCTATCACCATCAATGGACTCCACTCGCCAATAAAAAGACACAGACTAACAGAATGGCTGCGGAAACAGGATCCAAAATTCTGCTGCATCCAAGAAATGCACCTATGCAACAAAGATAAACACTACCTCAGAGTAAAGGGCTGAAAAACCATTTTCCAAGCAAATGGACACAGAAAACAAGCTGGGGTAGCAATCTTGGTATCTAATAATCAACCAAAGTTAATCAAGAAAGATGAGGAGGGGCACTTCCTTCTCATCAAAGGAAAATTCCAACAGGAGGACATCACAATTTTGAACATTTATGCCCCAAATA
>JAQQSO010005272.1:0-12166 GCA_028658305.1 Pachyuromys duprasi
GGGACCCAGGATAGCTTGGTGTAGGACTGGAGGGCCTAGTGAGGGAAGCAGGGACTGTTTCAGTCTTGAACTTGATGGCTGACTCTTTGACCCTCCCCCATACAAGCCGGGGAGTGACACACTGGCTGGATCCCAGTGGACGACATTGCAGCCAGCCCTGAGGAGACAGGATGAGCTGGGGTTGGATGGAAGGGGAGGAAGTCCTCCCCCGTTGGTGGACTTGGAGTGGGCGGGGAGGAGATGAGGGAGGGTTGGGGAGGGTGGGAGGGAGTGGGCGGGCTGGGCATGGGATGCAAAGTACCTAACCTGTGATTGATAACAAAAAATAAAAAAATTAAAAAAAAAAAAAAAAGAAAATGCCCTGCAAGCCTGCCTACAGACCAATAGTATGGAGACATTTTCCTAATTGAGGTTCCCATCTCTCAGATGACCTTAGCTTGTATCAAATTGACATAAAACCACCCAGCACATTAACTGAGTGTTTTGTTTTTATTGTCCTAAACATTGGCCTGACCATTCATCCTGCTTGGGGCATTTCTCCTCCCCCTGGTCAACTGCTCACCTCACCTCCAACTCTTACATCATATGTACAGTGAGGACCTCATGCTTAAGCCTTTGTTCCATCATATTTTTCTTGGAATTCCAGGTTGTAACCCAACTGGACAAGGGCTGTGCCAGGCAGACAAGGAAACTGCCTAGTCATGGGCTTCCTCCCATAGACAGATCCTGTTTTGCCCATTGTAAAACTCAAATCCCAATCAATGAACCTGGGGTTCCGGAAGGTAAATCCGTTTACCAAGACTCCCATTCGAAGCTCATGCTCCTCCAGTTTCTTTCTATGAAAGAGCTTTCCAGGTTTCTCTTGAGAGACATTTAAGCATTATTAGAATGGCATTAATTAGTTTAGACCATCATTGGCTCATTTAATAACCACCTCCATTTGTTGGAAGAAACTCCCAGCTTTGCAGTCAAAGGGATCGTGTGACATATGGACTGAGGGAAACGGTCTCAAAGCAGCCTTAACATCAAGATGCCCGCCATCTCCTGCTTCACTTTAGTTGAGACCACCAGAATCAAAACAGAAAACGTTTTTGTTTTTGTTTTTATTAACTCAATGTATTACAAACTGAGTATTTCTGAAATTGGTTTCACTCTCAGATTTGGAGCCCCATTCCCTAAATAGCTTTACTCTGGGCACAAGAAACTTTCTCACAGAAAGCTTTTGATCTTTTCTCTTTACAATAAACCCCAAAACACAATATTATCTCTATGCACAATTCACAACATGTTCATTCCACATGTGATAACTGATAGCAAAGACATTGACCCAGAAAGCTCAAGGTTTAGTTGCCCTGCAGTCTGCACCGAGGGCAGTCTCCTTTCCACTGCGAGTCCTCATAGGTTAGCCTCCTGAAAAGCAAACTGCTGTGAACTACCAGCTTAGAGGAAAATGGCAATTGTTAGAGAAAGCCTGTGCCAACACTCTGCAGTGGATAAAAGCTCATCCTAAAGAGGGTCAGAGCTCTTCTCAAAATAAGCCTCCATTGAGAAAGAAAGTCATGGGCCTCTGGAAAAAGGGGGTGGCTGTACAGAGCAACGAAGCATTCTTTTCTGTGTTTCAGTTCTGAAATGGAACCAGGATTTTGCTCCCTTTCTCTGCTGGAAGGAAGCTACAAAGAACCAACAATCTTTGTGGTTGTAGGAAAATTGTCCCCAGGGTGTTGGCTGGGCACGAACTCTGATCTGCCACCTCTGCTGCTGTCTCCATCAGGCTTTTCTTACAGTAGCCCAAGGAAGCAGATGGGTTAGAGGTCACGTTCCATCTAGTTCCCTGTGACTGCCTACCTGGTCTCCTGGGCATCCCAAGGCCGCACCTTCTACCTGAACTGTGACTTCTGACCCTCCCTGGCCTAATATGTGCCTAACATGGCTGTGGAGGAGATGGAAAGAGAAGAGGCTTTTGGTTCTCATCACAAATGAAATAACCAACTATCTCCATTCCTCCAGCTCTCTCATCAGGTCCCGAGAGCCAGAAAACTGGTCCCTAGATGCTCATGTGGCTCAGCAGTCAGGATGTGCCTAACAGCTGTGCATTCGTATGTCTTTTGCGTGAGAGTCTGAGGCTGCCTTCCAGCTCCAGCTTCAACACTGCCTGGTTCTGTGGCTTCAGCCAGTCCCTTCATCTCTCAGGAGCCTCGTTTTGCCTCATCTTTGAAATGGATGCATCATGAAGATGCTTGGAAAAGGTGAAGAGTATGTTACAGAGCAGGGATTACTAAATGGATTGGCTCCAGTCCTAACTGTAACCACTACCCCTAAAATTAGTGAAGACGGCTTCCTTTTTTTTTTTTTTTTTTTTTTCTTTTTCTTCCTTGCTTGGATGTTCGATGAAGGTTTTCTTACAGGGTTCTAGACAGGATACTTTGTGTTGTCATTTTGTCTTTCCTTGTGCTTCTGGGGATGGGACTGCATAAGCCAAGCAAGCTGATGCTCTGCATTGAGCTATGCCATTAGCCTTTTTCACTGGCTTCTGGAACCCCCCCACTAAGTGACCTTCCAAATGTAATATCCTTCAATTCCATGAATATAAAATAAAAACTCAGACTTGGCCTTTTTCAAGTATTTTATGTGATCATCACCTATAATGTACAGGTGTTGTTATCACTTGTATCCCATAATTTTACACAGCCAATGGTTATTTTTGTTTGTGTTTTGAAGCAGGTTCACCATCAGCCCAGGTGACCTTGAACTCATGATCCTCTTGCCTCCGACTCTTGAGCGATGTGATGGCAGGCGCGTACCATCACAGCTCGTCCTGAAAAATTCTTTTTAAAAAGAGCACACACTATTTGGGAAGGTAAGACGACTGAGATACATAATAACATATTTATGATCCTGCGGATTTCTCATAGGATATATAAAGTTTTTAGAGTCTCTGCTTTTGTCACACATGGAAAAGGCTCATCTGTTAATTATTCAGCCACTAGCACAAAACTGGAACGCAGCTGTATGAAGAAACTGCCTTGGAAGCATCCCTGCATGTAACAAACATAAGGTCCTTGCAACTGAAACATCCTTTTCTCTTTCATATCAGTAGTTACTTTATGGATCTGGGCTTAGACGGCTTAGCAACAAAGGGCACTGGATTACTGAATTATTCATGTAATCTACATCTCCTGGCTGCTGTGGATAATTGACAGGTGTCATGTCACCTTTTACAAACGCCCCACAATTATGGACCATACATCAGTGTTTGACTTCACAGTAAGGCTTCGTTTCTGAGCCAATTTCATATTTTATTTACAGCTTGGTGGCATTTTTTTTTTCGCTTGGTGGCCTATTTCTCTCATTTTTGATTCCAAGCCTTTTGCTCCAGTTAATATGCCCAGGAATATTTAAATAATAAGGCTCCTCTCGGTTTGCTAAAGGCAGTCATTCATTGCTGCCGTGTTTTATTCATTCGGCCATTATGTTAGTCAATTCCTTGATTTAAGAAACTTGGGGTGAAATGCAACTGTAAGGAAACCATAATATAAATCTAGTTTTATGACTTGTTTTGTTCACAGGGAAAAATCTAAAAGCAAATCTTCCCGGGGTCTGACACAAGTTGTAAACTGTGGGGAAAGTTGGCTAGTTAAAGAATATGACATAATAGGAGCAGTGGAATATTTCAAACCCTTGCTGATGTTGGAGGGCTTTCAACATTAGAAACAAAGCCAAGGTAAGTTGTCGTTCTCTTGGAGAGAAAACCTGGGGGTGGAGAGGGTAGAATTGTTAACCCTGAAGACAGAGAGAATGTGTCCACACATCTAACACTCAGAGCGAAACCGACACCAAAATCCTAAAATCCCAATTTTCCACTCTCCCTAAAAGAATACTGAGGCAGATACTACGCAAGGGACAGTCTACCCTTCAAACACCACTTAGTGGAGGAGCTCACGGCCAGGTGGACCACTTTCCACTCTAACCCTTTTGTGGGTGTGCCATATGGTAAACCATTTTGTTACCACCCATTATCTGCCTGTCTCTTCCAGTGCCAGTAGGTGCTTGCTTTTCCATGGGACATTTATCCCTTCCTCATTCTCCATGCACAATTTGTGTGGAAGTGTCTCCCACCCTCTATTGGAGCACATATTAGTAAGTCCATCACCTAATGCATTTCCCCAAGTGAAATGGCCATGTGACATCAATGGGAGCCGGGAGAGACAGTGACTCCTAGAGTCACTGCAAAGCTATGTTGGAGATGCTGGTGGAATTTTTCTGTTCCAATGGACGGAGTGGTGTAAGGGGGTGAAGGTCCAGAGCCAATGCCGATATTCTGTGACATGCCTGGGAAGAGGTTGGGTCTCCCAGGATCTGGAGAGGAGGCGGTATCGTGTGGTACCCTGGAGTGATGGCTGCCAACCACAAGACAACTGAGCAAAAAGAGCAGACCTGGGTTAAATAAACATCACCCCTCTTCTAAACTGGGGCTGCGGCGAGAATGGCACAGGGTCGAATAAAAGCCCGGCTCAGGCAGGGTGCTGGAGCTCTGGATAGGTGGCCACCCTTTGCCCCGCCCCAACATCTGATGTGCTGCAGCAACACTGCTCCGGATTAAACTAGCTGGAGTAAGCCAGCACTCTCCCTGGCCGTTTTATCTCAGGTGACAATGGACTTGCTTCAGCTTGCATAAATATGGAGCTTCCTTAGTGAGTGCTTTCTGAAGTCTTGTCCTTAATGCTTCCCTTTAAGGTGGCCATTGAATGTTTTAACTTTAACAGACATCGTAACTTAATATTTAACATTTTCACCTCAACTCCTAAGAACCACCACCTGGAGAAGCTTTATAATTTACAGAGAACTCTCATGAGGTTACTTCACTTTCACCAATACCTTTGGTTATCAGCTAATAGTTGGATAACTCAAAAAACTTATAGGGCTGAGGTGGGTGGTAGGCAACGGTGCCTTTCCAGGAAGAGAAAACCCAACAAATGCTGATTTTTAATCTTAAGTGTGTGTTGGGTGTGTGTGTGGGGGGGGGGGGGGTAAGTCAGAGAACAAGTGTCAGGAATCAGTTTTCATCTCCACCATGGGGAATTGAACTCAGGTCCTCAGCCTTGACAGCAAGCGTCTTTACCCTCTGACTCTTCTCACCAGCCGCATCTTGTTTGCCCATTCTGTGGCGCCTCCCAGCAACGTAAGGTCCAACCTGACATTCCTATGTGGCTCTTATGAGCCGGCTCATGTGCCTTTGCATCGGGAACATTAACCCTAGACTTCTGACTTTGTTTCTTTAGTTCTTTCTATGCGTGTGCTCCAGGCATGGGGCGGCAGGCAAGCTGTTCTGAACTGTGCTGTCTGAAGCGGAGCTGCGCCTCAGGGCTGCTGATGCCGAAGGCCTTCAAAGGAGAGCTCCACCAGATCCGAAGGCAGTGGCCCAGCCAGTAACAGCCTTAGCCTGTGTCTCTGAAGCCCCTCAGGAGGCCTGCGCCTGCAGCTTTGTTATTTGCTCTGCTCTTTCCAGGATGGGGCTACTTACCTGGCCTTCCTCCTTCTCTGTGCTCTGCCCTCTTCAGCCCACTTGTGGGTTAGGTGATTTTCGATGCTCGCTGCTCTTGTCTCTATACAAGAAGGCTACTGTCTCCTGCTGCCCCGAGGAAAACCATCTGGGGATACACCTCTGTTGTAGAGGGCTTATCTAGCCTGTGTAAAAACTTGGGCCCATTCACTGGCGTACCTGGGCGTGCGCGCGCGCGCGCACCCCCACCCCCACCCACCTACAGGACAAGCTAAGGTCTTGGGGGTAATTCTCTCCCGTGGCGTCCTTGAGGCTAGCTCAAACTGAAAGTGTCTGTATCAGTCCTGTCAGCCTTTGGCTCCCTGCAGCGAGGGGGACACTCACCAAGCCTGTTCACACTCATTATCTCATTTGAAGGTATTGACAGCATTATGTGCTAAACGTTTTTTGCCTCAGCAGAGAGAGCACTTGGAGAACCGTTGAGTCAAGTGAAAGCCCTGGTGGCAGCAACCTAATTTGCAGTCCTGGGGCTTCAGGGAAATTACCCAGTCTTAATAGGGCTTGCTTTATACGCTCCAGCCTCCTTGGTTGTGAGCAAATACCACAGAAATCTTAATTGTCAAAATCCATGGAGCCACTCAGCGGCAGCCGTACAAGTCATTCTGCATTGGTCACATCCAGATTATGCAGAGCTTGAAAAGAAGACTTCTCTAGTGACATCAGCGACTCAACTCTTTACAGACTCCTTTCTGCTCATGACTACTTTTCCTCCTGTTAGCTAGGAGGGCGGGGTCAGTACCACCAGAGTGCTCCCAACAGCGAATTCCGATGCGGGCCGTCTGGGTCTCGCTTTGGCACAGGTTTGGATCCTTGTGTATGGATGTAGCCGCGTTGGAGCTTCTGCGCATTCTCTCAGAACAAGTTAAGGAAGGCAGCCCTCCCCCTCAGGCTGCCGTCTCCCCCTCAGGTTGCCCTTCGCCCCCTCAAGCTGCCCTCCCTCCCACCCCTCCCACCCCCACCCCTGCCCAGGCTGCCTTCCCCTCAGGCAGCCCTCCCCCCCCCCCTCAGGCTGCCCTTCCCCCCCTCAGGCTGCCTTCCTACAGTACAGCTCCTGGGGAAATGGGGACTCTTTCTCTAGAATGACTGAAGAGTTTCTGCTCTCTCTAGCGTTTCCTACAGTTCAAGTGGTGACTGTGTCTCCTGCTTTTCTACATGCTAAGAAAACAGAACTGAAACTGACCCCTGCTCTGCGTGTGCACGTGTGCAAATAGGTGTGCTTGTGCAAAATATGTAAAATGTAAAATCATGGAAAAAGCCATGATTCCAGTTCCATCCCAAAACATTTGATCTGACTTGCAGGGAGGCTAACTGCATGGTAGAAAGATCCACCGAAGCTCACGTTAATAATAAAGAGGTAAGCGGCAGCAGAGATAGCTCAGTGGCTCAGCGCTTGCTGCTCTTACAGAGGAGCTGGTTTGGCTCCCAGCATCCACGTCATGTGACAACCACCTATTCCCCCAGCTCTAAGGAATCTGATACCCTCTGGCCTCCACAGGCACATGCATGTGAGTGGTGCACATAGGCTCGCGCAGGCACACCCATGCAAATAAAGAAAAATGTTTTTAAAATAATAAAAATAAGAATAAAAGCTGCCCTGTATGGATAAGGTCTAAAAATCCAGAATTGAACACCAAGGAGCGGTGGGAAAATGAGAGAAGAGTTCAGAACGCTGGATTTTGAAAGGCACACGGAAAAGGAGAGACTATTCCAGCTAAGCAGAATGAAAGCATGGTGGGATCCACAATGGTGCCACATGCACGCTGCTTTTATATATGGACACCGTGAAGCAGCTTAGGTGAGAGAAGGAAAGGGATGGAGACAGGAACAGCTGGCTCCTGTATACAGTAGGTGTTAACTACTTACAACATTAAGAATAAGCTGACCCTGCCATGAAACATAATGTGGCGAATCCAGCCACCACGACTGGGAATTAACCGCAGTTGATGTGTAGCAGACCGTGACTCAGAATTATGTTTCTTGGCACACCGGCAGCCACATGTATTCAGAGGGGAAACTCTTGATATTTTCAGTTGATGGCTGAATTGGATTATGCACAGTTGATTTGATTTGCTGTGTAGTCAATTTTGCAATTAAGATGACCACAGAAGAAACCAGACATTGATAAATACATGACTTCTTAAAAGTTCTGGGCTTTCTGTAGCAGATATTCTAGACCCCAAAAGACACAAATGTAATGAACATGTAGGACTGGCTCATGTCTCTGGGTGTTTAACTGCTTGTAAGTGTTTAAATCTAAAGACAGCTCTGATAAATGAAGGGGGATGGATGACCTAAGACACACTACTGTGGCAGGCCCCATGTTTTTCCTTGTAGAAAGTGTGATGACTTTTCACTCTTCACCTACCTCTAGTTAAAGCTGTAGCAAGAAAATGGGCCTCCTCCCACTTATAAACATTTGAAATCGCCTCCTTCCTCAGACAAACACATTATGATCTAGCATAACAAGCCGAGGCCCAGAGAAGGAAGTTGCTTACCCCAGGCTTCTATTCAGTAGACCCAGGAAGAGTGTCTCAGGGAGACATCAAAAGTTAGATAGTCTACCTTGGGAAGTACAAGAGGGTAATACAGTATGTGCAGTTACCAGGGGTTTCTTCAGAGATGAGTCTCTGTGGGGATGTTTAAAAACTCCTTGAAGGGAATTATAGACTTTCTTTCCATAGATACTTAGGGGTGTGTGTATTCAAGAGTGCTTACTATTGCTCTCAGCTTACTATTGTGATGAAACGCCGTGACATAAAGCAACTTGAGGAGAAAAGGGAGTGTTTTGTCTCATACTTCTAGCCAACACTCCATCACTGAAGAAAGTCAAAGCAGGAGCTGATGCAGAGGCCACGGAGGAGTGCTCCTTACTGGCTTGTTCCTCATGCATGGCGTGCTCAGCCTGCTTTCTAGAAGCACCCAGGAGCACCAGGTTAGGGGGTACCACTCTCAAAGAGTTGGGCCCTCCATCTGCAACCATCAATCAAGAAAATGTCCACTGGCTTGCCCCCAAGCCAATATGGTGGGAGCATTTTCTCAATTGAGGTTCCCTGTTCCCAAATGAATCAAGTCTAGCTTGTATTAAATTGATATAAAATTAGACAGTGTGTGTGTGTGTGTGTGTCTGTGTGTGTGTGTGTATTGAATGGGTATCAGACATAGAGATCTATGCTAGGGCTGCTCCAAAACTAAGCTACACTCTGGCCTTGGGAATATATAGAGAGGATTACTATATAGTGATTACTTAGAGCAGTGCTTCTCAACCTTCCTAATGCTATGACCCTTTAATACAGTTCCTCATGTTTCAGTGACCCCAACCATAAAATTATCTTGTTGCTATTTTATAACTGTAATTTTTCTACTTCTATGAATCATAATGTAAATATCTGACATGCAGGATATCTGATATGTGACCCTCCCCAAAAGGGTTGTGACCCACAGTTTGAGAACTGCTGAATCAGACACAAGAGTAGTAATTACCTCTTTCTACTTTCTTCTTGATTGCTACTAAACTTCTACTCCAAAATATATTTCTGTAAGATGAAAGCAATTTAAATCTTATTGGAGAAAAAGAAATTCCCCAAGTGGCCAAATGAAAACGTCACAAGTAAGCGAGAACAGAACAAAATAAAAGGCTTTGACACCTGTTGGCCATTTTGTTTGCAAACAACACAGTCTTTGTTAGGTCACTGTGGAAAACAAAAAGATGTTCCCGGAGCATCTGGGTGAGCTGGGAGAGGCAGAGGCAGGCACATAGGACCGGAGGCAGCTCCAAGTATGGCTGTGCTTTCAGCTGGTTCTTCTTCTCTTAGCTGTTTTCTTGGCTTCCCAATGGCTGTTCCCTCATAATCAGGTCACATATGGCACAGCGGCTTCTCATGTCCCCATTAATCAAGAATCTTCTATTTCAGATCTCCCAGCCTTCCTGGTGCATACCCCTCAGCAGATTACCATTGAAGTTTAAATTCTGATTGGTTCAATTCGCCTTTTCAGGTTAAGTTACAACAGAGACTATGGTCTGGTCAATGTAATGGCTGCTCTTGGGTCAGTTGTCCATCCCTGGTCTAATTCATAAAAGCAAATGTGAAGTGGGAGGTAAAATGGTGTGGTTAAGGTACTTCTCATCAGAAAGGGCTGAGTGCTGATATGCTCTGATTCCTGTCTCTATTAAGCAATGACAACCAGCAAAGATACATTCAGACTATAGCTTAAGAGCATGTTCTTTTCGTTTGTTTCATTTTTAACAATTTTTTTTATAATCACTAACTCATTCTGATGCAAACCCTATTACAAAAGATTTGAAGAGATATACTAGTCTGTATTCAATATATGATGATCAAATAGTTGGTAAAATACTGGCAAAAAAGAGGAAAAAGAGACAGGAGAAAATTTGCATCTATAGTATCTTACCATCCAACCTTGGAAGATCACTGAAGGTAAGTGCTATGGTCTAGCCGTATCTCACAGATATGTATGTTCCCAGATGTAATAGTATCACAAAGTAGATTCTTTAGGGGGTGCTTTGGTCATGAGGGCAGAGTTCTCACAAATGGAATTAGTACTATTATGGAGGATGCTCCAAAATCCTGTTTGCCCCTTGTGCCCTGAGAGAATGCTCAAGAAAATATTCTCTTTGAAGGAGAGAAGGATGCCTCACCAGATACTGTTTCTCTGTACTTGAGAATTGACTGCCATAATTCTCTCTTAGTTATATATTACTTTACCTAATGTATATGGTTTGTTGCAGCAGTGGGTGGGAACTAAGAAGTGAGCTTTGAATTTGTTTCTTTTAATCTGAGACCCTAAATTTAATAGCAGGCAGCATCATAGACTAGAAAAGTCCCTGAAGAAAATTCCGTTTACAGTAGGATAGGTCATGAGGCACATCTGTGGAAGCCTGTCCCTCAACAGGGACATGGTCTCTTCTTGATGTTTCATCCTGTGGACAGCCTTAACAGAGAAGGGGAATCTAGGTTATATTTCAAGGCTCCTTTTGGTCTTGAGTTCATAATGATAATCAAGACTTATTGACTGGAGCAGGAAGCAATCATTAAGAAGGCAACGTTTTATATAGCTAAAACCATAAATTCCTCATTTCTTGTTTATGGTGCATGGTAAGGCACAAAGCCCACAGGAAGGCTGGCTCAGTGACTTTTCTGCTTTCTTGGTTTTTGCTAGTACCATTTCTGATATCCTTAGATCTTCTGAGGCTCTTGATTTTATATGTATATTTCTTTCTTTTGTTGATGTAGCAGGAAAAAAAAAGCCCTTGGAACATGGGTTCTAGTCTACAACAATAAGAAAGCTCTATCGGAGAAAAGCAGACAGGCTGTACTGGATAATGTGCCCTGATGGGATGGGGAGCGGGGCATCTGACAAATCTGGATCAGCTCCTCAGGCCCGAAACCTTTAAAGGACAGGTGTTGTTCAACACCCAGTGAATAGCTGCCATGTTCTAAGCACCACGCAAAGCATGCATGTGGTGGAATGTCTGTGAAAAAAAGAGGCTGGTTTGTATGGGGGCCCACCACTCTTGATAGTTGGCTAGGTAACTCTGTGGAAAGGAGCAGAAGGGATTCTTCCTGCATCAACTTCTGCAGAGGAGACTGCTGTGTGGGTCGCCAAGATGGCGGCCCCGAAAACCATTTACAATATTCAATTAACCATAATTAAAGCACTCAGTAGGAAGCTCCTTGCTGACTTGCTAAACAGCAAAAATTGGTACTTGGCATTCCCTGTGGATGACAGAAAAGATAATAAGAACCCCAAATGTAAAGAAAATCGAAATGAAACCAATTACGGCCAAATTATATTACACACATAGAAGCACAAGTTGAATCAAGAATATTTAAGTTTTTGACAAGAAATATTAAAAAGAGACATAATAACATTTTAACCATTAATATATCATCTAATCTAGTTTAGTACATGCAAAGGAACTGGTTTATAAGGCTTTACATTTTACATAGGTTGACAAGGGACCTTGTTCTATTAAAATGCTGCATATTTAGAATAGCTAGGAAAGCCTAATTTTCTGTTAATATGGTTAATAATGAACCATAATTGATTCTATTACCAATAGTCTTATTAAAAAGGCAGTTAGCTAGTCATTTAGTTCCTCTTTTCACAAGCATATATTCAGAAAATATTAATGCTAATTTGATTTACTATATTTAACTTTTGCAATTTTAAACTATTCTATACCAACTGATTTTTATAACATTGAAAACTTTAAAAATTCTTTATAGTTTTTACCCTCAACTACTCTTTTAATATCCTTCATCAATTTCTCCTCCTCCATATTCTGGAAATTGCACTTTAGACTTACAATGATCTCCCAGTATTGAATTAAGATATAAATCATTGGTTGCCTAGATATGCTTGTAATGTACTATATCTGAAGAACTCCTGATGCATTTCACCTAATCCAACCTTCTTGTTAGTAGATAAGAATCTGTAAAATGATATTTCAAACTCACTAATATTTAAGTCTAAAGGCCTAAACCAGGCCTAACCCAGGCTGATTTCTGGTAAAGCAAAAATCAACGAACTCATTATTAAATATACTCATGCAAGCTTTAGTAAAATGTCCATTCTAAATACTCA
>JAQQSO010005273.1:0-12166 GCA_028658305.1 Pachyuromys duprasi
TTTTAATTGCTGAATAGTATTCCATTGTGTAAAAGTACCACCATTTCTGTATCCGTTCCTCATCCCTTTTTAATGACAATGTGCTGATGCAGTTCATAAACTACACCAGAAGGGATCAATGTCCGAACAGAAGTTCTGCCTCCCACTCTCCTGCATAGACTTTAGTCAAGAGTGCTTATGCATGAAGAAGCATGAAACCTGAACTCTCTCTGTCCTTCCTGGCTAGAACAATGCGCATAACTTTTGGGGTCCCTTCCCTTAAGTACCTGTCAATTTTCATCCTTCTGTTCAAATCATCCCACCCCATTCCTGAAGGGTAACTCGACAGACATTAAGGAATTGGGTTGATGACTCATCCAGTTTCCTAGAGCTAAATGTGGGTGCTAAATGTTGTAGTATGGGTACCCCTCCAGTGAGACTTTCTGAAAGCCCCCCAAAATACATTAGTGGTTACATTTATATAATTACCAGATATAAAAATAGATGTTATCCAGTTTCAAGTGGTCAGACTTAAAAGCATATCCATTATCCCCAGTTTAAATTGACTCAGCAGGTTGCATTCATATATGCATATGTATTTACATGTAACAATAATAAAGAATATGAGGTCATAAATTTGAGAAAGAGTAGTGGGTGGCATGGGTGGAACTGGGAGTGGTAAGTAGAAATGGTATGACTACACTACACATATAGGAAAATCTCAAAATATTAAAAGAAAATTATTAAGGGCAGTTGTAACAGCAAAGATTACATTTCTATTGATTTACCTGCTCTGCTAATTAACTCCCTCTAACATCTTCTGCAAGTGATATCAATAATTCAATCTAAACAATTCATCTCAAACACAGACGTCTGCTTAAGTTGTGGCGTGGATTTTGATCAAAAATTAGAAGCTGATCTTACTACCTCTATGTCTGTTCTGTACTGGCTCTGGTTCTTATGGATTGCCATACCTTCCTATCTTATCAGCAGAGAAAAGAGTCAGTTTCAAGTCATTAAGTACAGTTGCCCTTACCTTTGCCACATCTTATAACATGAATCATCTTCTTTTTTCAAAAATGTAGAGCAATATTCAGCAATGCCTCCATCACAACAGCATCAGTGGAAGCACCAACAGCCACACTGCTTAGCCACAGCAGATCAGAAGGATAGTAACTCTCCTTCCCAGCGACTGTTTGAAAGGATCAAGTAAAACAACATGGAACTCATATATGTTAACACCCTGTGGGAAAATTTAAGCCAGATCCAACCAAAAAATAAGAAGGAACTTCATGACTCATAAATTTTTTCAATATTGAGAAGAGTGTTATACTCACGCAGTCTTGGTTGAAACCGCGTGATGCCCTAGCATCAAACATATTCTTGTGAGTATGTGGCCAGTTTGTCAATATTTTGTTTTGTTTTCTTTTGTTTTTTGGATTTTGTATTAACTGCGTATTTTTCTTGCCCCCCCTTTTCTTACCACTCTGATTTATTCTTGTTAATTCCTACAATAAGTGATTCACAAATATGCATTGTCTTGTATCATATATTATATCAAGAACCGCCTCAAAAGTCTTACTCAATATACTGAAACATACCATTTATCTATTTAACATGCCACCACCAGAGAGAGATACAGAAACTCAAAATGTCCATAAGCATATTGACTCTCTGCTACTGACATTTTCAAAGGATGGGTATGATAAGGATTCTTCTATTGTCTTTCTAACAGGTGTGATACAACTTCTTTCTTTAGGAATAAAATAGTACTTCCACACAATGCATACAGGTTTGGCTCATGTATTTGTTAACATTAAGGCATGGTAGGTTAAAAAAAGAAAGAAAGAAAATATGGACTGTAGTGTATTTACACATAACAACATGTAAATAGCATTTTATTAAGCTCCATATCTACAAACACTAGAAAACTTTCATCGTAAAATATTTAAACCACATATGAAAAAATGAAGCTGAAAGAAAAATAACAAATAATATACAAGCATTTGAAAATATTGATAGAGCATTTTCTGAAAGGAGATTGAGAGAGATAAAAAGACAAAGAAAAAGAATGTGCATCAAAGGTTTTAGAAAAGATGTTTATAAATAATTTACACAACTTCTTTAAATTTTTATTAGTTTCATTTCTCACACCTAGTTCTCCTGTACTATGCTGTTTTCTGTATACATGATAAATCTGGATATTTTAAATAGAGAAACGGTCTCGGCAATAGACAGAGACACTTTACAGTCACTCTTGTCAACACTAATATTTCTTTTATTTATTCTTATTAAGACTTGAAAACATCCCTGCCATCATTGTAATACAGATGCACAGTAGTGCTTAGTCAGTGTGCTATTTTATAAGCCTTCAGACTGGCAAAGCAAAAAACATAAACCAAACATTCTGTCTAATTGCCTCAAAAAATGCAGAGCCACAATGCAGATGGTAGATGTCTTCAGAAGCTGCTATTAGAGTGAAGCCACCATTTAACATTTTTTGATTTCTAGTTGGGTAAAAAACCCAGAAGCTGCTATTTATTCCAATTCTAAATATTGGTAAACTAATACAGGGAATTTAGAGGGTAACCTTGGCATTAGCATCTTCCTGCCTGGATCTGGATTACTCTCAGTTGCAGAGAATTAAATTAGAACAAAACATAACATAGAGCAAAGTGTTAAAAAGTTTTTAAAAATGGGGGCGGGGGGGACATGATAGCAGCACCAGGAGGATTACGCTTCTGAGCTGCAGAACAACATTTTCAGTACAGCGACCAAGGGACTGAACTCTGGGCCCTAAAACAACAGCAATCTGGTTTCCCAGGTGAGAGGAAGCCCCAAGGTGCTGGAACTGGCCCAGTCCACTCCCAGGACACCTAGCCAGAATCCGGCTCTCAGGCACTCAGGCACTCAGCTGGTCTCCAGACCAGAATAGCATGCCTGCGCCCAACTCTCCATCACAAAAGAACTGTGTGCCCCAGAGCATCAGAGCCTGGGGTGCCCAGACAGGAGAAAACCCCACAGGGAAGGAAGCAAACAAGGAATGAGTTAGGGTACCCAGGATCTCCCTGGAAAAGGTCCGCTAGATCGGTGGGTGCTCTCGCTGCCAGCCCAGAGACATGCTGAGCACCAGCTACCCATCAGAGACAGATCTGCAAGACCCAGAGCACCAGACCCTGGGTTTCCCTGTCCCTGAATTGATGAATCGAGGGGCTGTATGAGGAGCCCAGGGAGAAGGGGCACAAAACCTGATCTGAGTCCAATAGGACACAGGTCAACTGCAGTCATCTCCTTGGATTTCCCAGGCACTTCCTCCCAATGGGCAGAAGCAGCTGCAGACATAGCCAAGCCTGCAGCAGAGGAAGCAGGGGGAGATACCACAGCCAGGAGGAAAGCAGCATAGGAGGAACCCCAACCAGCAGTGAAGCAGAGGAGGCAGCCCTCAGTGCACACAGCAACTTGCAAGGAGCACAGGCAGCATGCTCCAAGCACATATCTCTGGCATTCCCCCACAGCCTTGTCTGAGGGGATAGCTGCTGAGGAAGCAGATAGCGCTTCCCAGCTCAGGGAGCAGAGTGAAGCCTGCCGGGCTTCCAGCTTCCAGCACAGAAATCAGGGCCAGGCTCAGAGAGTCCACAACTGAACATGTGTCCTGCCCACAGTGCCAGCTGCAGACCTCAGAGTCCAGCCTGCTGACACTGCCTCAGTCTGTAGACCACCGGGTATTCAGGAAACCTACTCAGGAACAACTGAAGCAACAATACACACTCTCAAACCTTGGTCCCCACTGATCTTCCTGAAGAATTCTACAGACACCAGAGTAAGAGGGTTCCAGTCCAAAGTCAGACTTGAGGAAGAAATAGTGAAGATTATATCTAAGCAATGACAAAAGGTCGATATAAGAACTCACCCAACAAAAAACAGGACACCATGGCACCACCAGAATCACAGAAAACTAATGGATATTTTAATTCAGCAGAAACTCAGGAAAATTATTTTAAAGCTATGATTATCTAGTTAATTCAGGAACAAAAAGAGGAAACGAACAGAGCTCGCAAAGAAATTCAAAAGAATATAATGGCCCAAGTAGAGGAACAATTAAAAACATATAGAGAGGAAACAAATACAAAAATAGGAGCCAGCTTCAATCAGATGAAGGAAATGGTGCAAAGCATGAAAACAGAATTAGAATCTATAAAGAAAACACAAACAGAGAAAAACCTGGAACTGGAAAACTTAGGGAAAAGATCAGGAACCACAAAGGTAAGCATCAACAATAGAATACAAGAGATAGAAGAGAGAATCTCAGGAGCTGAAGATACATTTGTTGAAATTGATTCCTCACTCAAAGACAAGCTAAAATCAGAACAGTTCCAAACACAAAACATTCAAGAAATTAAAGATGTCATGAAAAGACGAAACCTAAGAATAATAGGAATAGATGAAAAAGAAGACTCCAGGCTCCAAGGTCCGGAAAATATTTTTTAAAAAGTCATAGAAGAAAATTTACCTAACTTAAAGAAATGCCCATATGAGATGCCCATAAACATTCAAGAAGCCTACAGAACACCAAATAGACTAGACCAGAAAAGAAATACCTCTCCTCACATCATAGTCAAAACACTAAACCTACAAAACAAAGAAAAATATTAAAGGCAGCAAGGGAAAAGGTCAAGTAACATATGAAGGGAGACTTATCAGAATCACACCAGACTTCTCATCAGAAACTATGAAAGCCAGAAGGGCCTGGGCAGAGGTCATGCAGTCTTTAACACAAATGCCAACCCAGACTACTATACTCAGCAAAGCCGTCAATTAACATAGATAAAGAAAACAAAATATTCTACGACAAAACAAATTTAAGCAATACCTACACAGCAATCCAGCCCTACAGAAGATACTAGAAGGAAAACTCCAACCCAACGAAAACAACTACAACAAAGAAAATGTAGGATACAGAATATCTCCCAGCAAAAATTAAAAGAGTGTAAAAAAAAGCAATGAATCATAGTAAGACCACCAACTCAATAAAAGGAACTAACAGTCATTGGTCACTATTATCAATCAACATTAATGGACTCAACTTTCCAATACAAAGACACAGACTAACACAATGGTTGTGGAAACAGGATCCAACATTCTGCTGCATTCAAGAAACACACCTATGCAACAAAGATAAACACTACCTCAGAGTAAAGGGCTGGAAAAATGTGTTTCAAGCAAATGGACTCAGAAAAGAAGCTGGGGTAGTGATCCTAGTATCTAATAAAATAGAAATTTCGACCAAAACTAATGAAAAAAGGTGAGGAGGGGCATTTCCTTCTCATCAAAGGAAAATTCCAACAGGAGGACATCTCAATTTTGAACATCTATGCCCCAAATAGAAGACCAGCTACATCTGTAAATAAAACATTATTAAAGCTGAAATCTCACATAGATCCCAACACCTTAATAGTGGGAGACTTCAACACTCTACTCTCAGCAAGGGACAGATCATCCACTCAGAAACAAAACAGGGAAAGAAAGGGCATTCACAGACACCCTAAATCAAATGGACCTAATAGATGGACCTACAGAACTTTTTACCCCAAATCAAAAGTGTATACCTTCTTTTCAGCACCTTATGGAACCTTCTCCAAAATAGACCATATAGTTGTTCACAAAGCAAGCCTCAGCAGATACAAAAAGATTGAAATAATCCCTTGTATCCTATCTGACCATCATGGCCTAAAGCTGGACCTCATCAACAATAGAAATAGCAAAATCGCCTGCACATACATGGAAACTGAACAACTTGCTACAATGACAGATTGGTTAGGGAAGAAATAAAGAAAGAAATTAAAGACTTCCTAGAATTCAATGCAAATGAAATCACAACATACCCAAACCTATGGTACACAATGAAGGCCTTGTCAAGAGGAAAGTTCATAGCACTAAGTGCATTCAAGAAGAAATTTGAAACATCTCATACAAGCAACTTAATGGCTCAACTGAAAGCCCTAGAAAAAAAAAAAAGAAACAGATACAGGAGCAGACAGCTGGAAATAATTAAACTCAGGACAAAAATCAATCAATTAGAAATGAATAAAACTATTCAAAGAATCAATGAAACCAAGAGCTGGTTCTGTGAGAAAATCAACAAAAAAGACAAGCCCTTAGCAAAACTAAAAAAAAAAAAAAAAGGCAGAGAGAAACAATCCACATGAACAAAATCAGAAATGAAAAGTGGGACATAACAACAGACACTGAGGAAATCCAAACCATCTCTAGGTCTTCCTACAAAAACCTATATGCCACAAAATTTGAAAATCTAAATGAAATGGACGTTCTTCTTGATAGATTCCATCTATCTAAATTAAGTCAAGATAAGGTTGAAAATTGAATAGACCTATATTCCCCAACGTAATAGAAGCAGTCATCAAGAGTCTCCCTTCCAATAAAAGCTCTGGACCAGATGGATTCAGTGGAGAATTCTACAAAACCTTCAAAGAAGTGCTAACTCCAATTCTCTCTAAACTATTCCACAAAATAGAAAGAGTAGGAACATTAACAAACTCATTCTATGAAGCCACAGTCACCTTGATACCTAAACCACACAAAGCTCCAACAAGGAAGAGAACTTCAGACTTTTCTCTCTTATAAACCTTGATGCAAAAATACTCAATAAAATACTTGCAAACCAAATCCAAGAATAAATAGAAGATATCATCCACCATGACCAAGTAGGCTTCATCCCAGGCATGCAGGGGTGGTTCAATATACGGAAATCCATCAATGTGATCCACCATATAAACAAACTGAAGGAGAAAAACCACATGATCTTCTCCTTAGATGCTTGAAAAAGCTTTCAACAAAGTCCAACATCCATTCAAGTTTCAAGTCCTGAAGAGATCAGGGATACAAGGCACATACCTAAACATAGGAAAAGCAATATTCAGCAAGCCTATAGCCAACATTAGACTCAATGGAGAGAAACTTAAATCAATCCCCCTAAAATCAGGGACAAGGCAAGGCTGCCCACTGTCTCCATATCGCTTCAACATAGTACTTGAAGACCTAGCTAGAACAATAATATAACTAAAGGAGATCAAGTGGATACAAATCAGAAAGGAAGAGGTCAAAGTATCCCTATTTACAGACAATATGTTAGTATACATGAGTGACCCCCCAAATTCAACCAGATTACTCCTTCAACTGATAAACACCCTCAGCAAAGTGGCTGGATTCAAAAACAACTCAAAAAAATCAGAAGCTCTCCTGTACACAAAAGACGAAAAGGCCAAGAAAGAAATTAGGGAAAGAACACCATTCACAATAGCCACTAATAACATAAAGTACCTTAGGGTGACTCTGACCAAGCGAGTCAAGATCTGTTTGAGAAAAACTTCAAGTCTCTGAAAAAAGAAATAGAAGAAGATATCAGATGATGGAAAGATCTCCCATGCTCATGGATTAGTAGGATTAACATAGTGAAAATGGCTATTCTGCCAAAACCAATCTACAGATTCAATGCAATGCCCATCAAAATACCAACACAATTCTTTACAAACCTTGAAAGAAAAATTCTCAACTTCATATGGAGAAATGAAAAACACAGAATTTCTAAAATGATCCTGTACAACAACAGATCATCTGGAGGTATCTCCAACGCTGACCTCAAGCTGTACTACAGAGCAATAGTAATAAAAGCTGCATGGTATTGGCATAGAAACAGAATAGTGGATCAATGGAACCGAATAGAAGACCCAGATATGAACCCACACACCTATGGAATCTTGATTTTTGATAAAGAAGCCAAATCTATCCAATGGAAAAAAGACAGCATCTTCAACTAATGGTGCTGGTCCAACTGGATGTCTATATGCAGAAAAATGAAAATTGATCCATATTTATCACCCTGCACAAAACTAAAGTCCAAGTGGATCAAAGACCTCAACATAACACCAGACACATTAAATCAGTTAAAAGAAAAAGTGGGAAATACCGTAGATCTCATTGATACAGGAGACTACTTCCTGAACAGAACACCAACAGCACAGGCTCTAAGAACAACAATCAATAAATGGGATCTCATGAAGCTGAAAAGCTTCTGTAAAGCAAAAGACACTTTCATCAAAACAAGATGACAGCCTACAGACTGGGAAAGGAACTTCACCAACCCTATATCTGACAGAGGGCTAATATCCAGTATATATAAAGAACTCAAGTAGTTAAAAAGGAACAAATAAAGTAATACAACTTAAAAATGGGGTATGGAGCTAAAGAGAGAACTCTCTGTAGAGAACTGTAGAATGGCAGAAAAACACTTAAAGAAATGCTCAGTGTCTTTAGCCATCAGGGCAATGCAAATCAAAATGACGCTGAGATTTCACCTTACACCTGTCAGAATGGCTAAGATCAAAAACTCAAGTGACAAAACATGCTGGAGAGGATGTGGAGAAAGAGGAACCCTCCTCCATTGCTGATGGGAATGTAAACTTGTACAACCACTCTGGAAATCAATTTGGCGCTTTCTTAGACAATTAGGAATAGTGATTCCTCAATATCCAGCTATACTACTCCTATGCATATATCCAAAAGATGCTCAAGTACACAACAAGGACATTTGCTCAACTATGTTTGTACGTGCTTTATTTGTAATAGCCAGAACCTGGAAACAACCCAGATGTCCCTCAGTTGAGGAATGGATACAGAAATTGTGGTACTTTTACAGAATGGAATTCTACTCAGCAATTAAAAAGGAGGAAATAATGAAATTTGCAGGCAAATGGTGGGATCTGGAAACAATCATCCTGAGTGAGGTATCCCAAAAGCAGAAAGACACACATGGTATATACTCACTTATATAGACCTATACGATAGGATAAACATAGTGAAATCTATACACCTAAAGAAGATAAATAAGAAAGAGGACCTGTGGTAAAAGGATTAATACACACTTAGAAAGTCAAATGGGATGAACACTGGATGTAGGAGTAAACAAGTAGCAGGACAAGAGCCTACCATAGAGAGCCTCGGAAAAACTCTTCCTAGCAGGGTATCAAAGCAAATATTAGGACACATAATCAACCCTTTGGCAGAGTGCAGGGAATCATATGAAAGAAGGGGGAGTTAGTATTACCTGGAGAGGTTAGGAGCTATGCAAAAACCAAATATATCAGGGCACAGGGGTCTTTTATGAGACTGTTTCTCCAACCAAGGATCATGTATGGTTATAATCTAGAACCCCTGCTTGTATGTAGCAAATGTTAGCTTAATACCCAAGTGGGTATACTAGTAAGGGAACAGGATCTATTCTGGACATGAAGTCAATGGCTGGCTCTTCGACCTCCCTGCCCTCCGAGGGAGGTGCACCCTTGCTAGGCCACAGAAGAGGGCATTGTAGCCATTCCTGAAGAGACCTGATAAGCTAGAGTTAGATGGAAGGGGAGGAGGTCCTTCTCTATCAGTGGACTTTGAAAAGTGCAGGGCGAAGATGAGGGAAGGAAGGGGGGAATAGGGAGAGAATGCAGGACGGGGCTACGGCTGGGATACAAAGTACATAACCTGTGATTAATATAAAATAACTATTAAAATTTTTAAAAGTTAAAAAAAGGGGGAGTTAAGAAGCAGTGCTATCCTCAGTGGAACATTTTTTTTAACATTTTTATTTTAATTTATATTAATCACAGGTTATGTACTTTGGAACAATTTTATCAGGACTAACCTGCAATTGGTTTAAACAGAAAATGCTACTGTACTTAACACCTGTTTTCATGTCTATTTATCTGTCTGCCATCTATCACCTATGTTTATCAGTGTTGAATTAGATGATATCATTATTGCCTTTTGATCAAATGAAGATGGTGAGATTATAATCACAACTTCTTTCTAATTGAGTATTTACTAATTACCAAAATATTTGAGCACCTACTGTGTGCTCTGGGCTATGTTTGTTCGTGAGAATATAGTGATAACTAAAATGGTCTACTTGGATCTCTAATGGAATAAACAGTCCATATACATTATCAACTACAATCTGTTATAGAAACCAGAAATAAGAATCCAACCTCATAACTGTAATTACGTTTGGACTGTGATTTAACATTTTGTGAAGATTAAGGAATCATATTTAAATTGTTACAAAAGTGATGTAGAAAACTACAGGCCAGCAGTTTTAGTTTTAGAATTAATTAATTATAAATGCAGTTGATGTTTTTCATTTTATCTTATTGTCTTTTATTTTGTCGTGTTTGGTTGTTATGTCTTAGAAGCCTGTTCTTTCCTGTAAGAGACAGAAAATTAATGAATCCAGAGGGGCAGAAAGAAAGAGGAACCAGGAGGGGTAAAGGGAAAAGAAATTATATTCAGGATATATTGTTTGAAGAAAGAATCTATTTTCAATAAAAGGGACCAAAAAGGAAGGGCATTCTATAATGTAACTAGGGAATAAATCATAGTGGTCAAAACACAAGCTCACTAAGAACTGAGCTTTCATTCTATAATACATCAACTCAGCCCAACTGCCTTTAAGAAACTAATATTAATAGAAAATATTTGGGAAGTTGGTTTATTAAATCCTAAAATTAGATGTCATGAAAAATATTAACCTACTAAACTAAAACAACATTCTTATCTCTAAATTCTGGATATGTTTTTGTCTAGTAGTAAATTCATTGGAAATAAAATAATGAATGTATCTGCAGAAAGATGTATAACTATTAAAATATGTTTTAATATTTGTCTTTGTCTTGTGCTGACTCAGATCAATTAATTGAAAGTTTATTGTGACTTAATATATTTTCCGTAATTTACTAATGTCAAATAACTTACTATTGCCTACAGACAATTCACATCCCCTCTACTTGCTCAGCTTCTTAATGGTCACTGTGACTACTGATTAAGGTATCTGAACATTTATTTAACTTTTATTTGCCATTTTCAAACCATTTTCATTGTAGCCTTGCAAACCCAAACTTCCTTTTCATTCTGTTATTCATGCCTAATTGCTTGCTTTTCTCAAAGGCTTATAGATATCTTTTACTGATTTATCATTTCATTGTTTTCTCTTCATTGTCATATCTGTGCTATAATTTTGTTTATTTAAAAGATTCTATTGTCTTCAGATTTTACTTCTTCATGATGTTATAATCATTCTAAATTATTTGACTTATCGGTTGTTTCATCTTCTTTTTTATTTTATTGTTTTTATTATTCTGTTTATTTTTAATCTGTAATTTCTTTGTTTTTAATGCTTATTTTCTCAATTTATTCTTACATTTGATGCATTAGGATGAGATGACAGCGTGAAATTTGAGGAGAGAAGATATATAGAAAACCATGCACAGTGAGACATTGCTTTTGGACCAACATTGCTATGCTGATCTTCGTGCTTCAATGCTTGACTCCACAGAAAGAAAGTTCCAGAGAACATTTTGGGGCAATCCAACTGATTCTTGCAGCTTTCGCTGACTTGTCCCAAACTTATGAATCATGCTGATTTGTGTTACTTGTTGGCCTTTGGACTGAACTGCTGGTATCCTGAAGACTGAGTCTGGTAATGTCCTAAGGATCCATCAACCCTAATAAGCATGGAGTAAATAGAAGCAGACTAACGCCCTTTTCCTTAATAATCTCCTACTTATGATTGGGGGTTGGAAGGGAAGTAAACTTGTTTAAGAACTCTAAATAGAATAGGTTTGTTAAAACAAACAAACAAACAAAACAACTAAGCTTCTAGCCCACTGCCATAAACAAGGCTTGTAAATTTGAGTTTAAAAAATTGTTAGAAAAAAAAATATTCTGTAACATGAAAGAGCCAACACTTTCGATTCATTTTTATTCTTAAAAATAGCTTTATTTTTATTCATGTGTATGTATTCAAGTGTACACAGAGGCCATCAGAAGTTATTACAACCCAAAGAGCTAGGGTTAAAGACAACTGTGAACCATTCTGTGAGTGCGTGGAATTGAACACAGATTCTCTTAAGTACTCTTAACTACTGAGCCTTCTCTTCAATCACCAAGAACAACAACTTTTAGATAAATATAGTCAGCAGTCTCCATATATGGCTACTTTACACGTGAAGAATGAGAAATATATGATCTTGTCTCAGGAGAGAAGACAATGATTTATAGCATATTTAAGGCAGGTATAAATATTCTCAAGGGTATAAAGAATGCTTAAACATAGATAAACAGGGAAAAG
>JAQQSO010005274.1:0-12165 GCA_028658305.1 Pachyuromys duprasi
ATTTTAGTTTCAATATCATCTTCTTTTAAGTTGCTTACCCTCTTTTCCATCAGTCAGATACAGCAAAAGTCCTCCGATTAAAAATACAGAATAGAATCTGTTTAGATACCTAAAATGTTCTTCTTCTTCAGCCCTTCTTTCTTCAACAATGGCACTTACTTTTCTTTTCTTCGTGTGTGTGTGTGTGTGTGTGTGTGTGCGCGTGCGCGTGCGTGCGTGCGCGCACTCCATTTTGAAAGACATTGAGGACATGTTTTCCTTAAGAAGCTAACAGAGGTGGAAATAAGCTGAAGTGATATTTCAAACTTGAATCCAAAGGAGACAGACATCGTGCTCTTTTTTCCCATTTAATCGAAAGTTCTTAATTTTCTCACCATTGATATAGCAATCATTTATGCTCACACTGCAGCCAACATAAATCAACACACAAAGAAATAGTAAACAACCCTTAATCAATCGATAGCACTGTCCTCTCTGAAACCATGTAGAATGGATGCAATTCAGCTGAAGAGGATTAGACATCTGCAAACACATAGCCGGTGCCTCATCTCCCCACACTATCCTTGTCTCTTTTGCTACACGGGTCATCTTACTGTTTAAGCATGAGTCAAGGCCCTTTCCATCCCTAGGAACTTATGTAGATTTTATTCCTGTTCATTGCTCAGCATTATGCCCTCTTTCCAAAAGGACCTTTCCCACTCCCAGGCTAAGGTTCTTGTCACCCAAGAGTTTCCTTCCATATTACCTGGTTTGTTCACAGCAGGTTCTTTCTGAAATGTAATCACTCATTAGTGTGTGTTTCTTTTTTTTTTTTTTTTGTTCTCAACCCTGTCATGTGCACACAAACTCATTTCTCCCCCCTCACCTGTATATTCCATCACTCAACGTTGAATCAAGTCACACCACTTGGATGTTGACCTATCTCTATGTGTTCACCTAATAACTATGCTAATAATAGTAATAACAATTATCATCATCATCATCATCCAAAGATAAATTTGGCTTGATTTTTAAAACACAATCATAGTTAAAAACTTAAAAAGATGGTCTATAGTTTCTTTATGTGTCCTGCTAAGTCCAAAACTTTGAAAGAAAAGGAACATCAGCAGTACAAATGAAATCTAGCCATGAGAAATGCTCTCGAGTATGTGGAATAAAGAAACAAAGATTGGACAGAATTAACACACAATAGCAAAATAGAAAATGTAACATCAACTCGATATAATCTCATTAAGTATGAATGGCCCAAATCTTCTAAGGAAAAGGCTGAGGACTTCAGACTGACTTAAGAAATGTATAACCCTGAACTAGGTGTTGAGCTCAACGATAGAGCACTTGCCTAGCATATATAAAGCTCTGGGTTTTATCCTTTGAAAAGAAAATAAAAATAAGACAAATTTATCTCATCTACATGAAAATCTGAAGACAGAATATAGAAAGAAAAGATATTGGTGTACTTGCTGCTGTAATGAGAAAATGCATTAGACAAGGTAGACCTTAGAACAAAAATAATTAAAAAGTACAGTGGTATGTTCTATGGTGACGAAAAAAATATTTTATGAGAATGGTAAAAGATAGTAGATATTTATAAGAAGTCATCTACATACATATAATGAAAACTACTAGAATCAAAAGAATAAATAGAAAAATCTAAAATTAAAATTAAAATCTAAAATTAAAACCACTGGTTTTAATTTTTTTTACTTTAATTGGAAAACCAGAAATACAATTCAGCAACTAGATAGTACGCTTGAACAACACATTCAGCATGTCTTCCTTAAGAACAAAAACCTTTTAGGTGTGAGACACAAACCATCAAGAGATCTTTGTGCCTTAAATTTCCCAGGTATAGCAGAAGCTAGCTGTCTGCTGACTTGATATTCTCCAAATCTTATCAGATTTCTACTGAGGTTTTATATATAGAATGCATACACTCCCACACAAGGTTCATGTGTTGAATAAAAGCTTAGGTCTCAGCCGCTGGTACATGATTCTATGATTCAAGAAACTGGGTATTATCGTAGGAGCAGCTCTTCTGGTGCATGATTTAGTGATGATTCACTTGGTGTGGTTAATTTTACAGCCTGATAAGTCTACAAAGTTCTGTATGACTTCAGCTCCATGGCTGTTGTTTCCAAGGATTATCCCAGAGGAACTCATTCCCCATCCATGGAATTTGAGGAATTGTTCTATTTTATTTCTTTAGTAGAGTAATGGGGATATTTTTCATGATTGTTCAGCCACCCAAATGACCAACACAGAAACTCTCTGTCCCTTTAAAGGATAAATTCAGAGCTTGCATGGAGTTGGTCTACAATAGTCAACGAGAAGGAAATGGTCTCTGTGTGAGTCAAAAGTAGTAAGACATGTGTGTGCTGAGAGAAGGGCTAACGAGCGATTCCTGAAGACAAGCACTCTCAGAAGCTGAGTCCAATCAGAAACTGGGCCAAGAGTGAACTTCTGCACTTCACATCATTTCCTTTGAGCCACAGGTAGAATAAGAGTCATTACCTGCCCACATATTCAGACAATTTCTCAGCTACAGGCTCACTATAGCATCTACGTTCTAGGCTGAAAACCTGAGCGCAGGCTGCATAGTCTGCCGTATATGCATCCTTGGAACCTTTCACTCAGCGAGGTGTGCAATATGGGACTTTGTGCTTAAAGCGATTTGCTCTGAAAACTCTGAAGTCTTTTCCTCTCTTGTTTAACAAATTTATCTCATCTATAAGAACTTCACCAAGCTCGCTTAGCATACGGCAGGCACCCTTCACTCCTCCTTTGAATCAGCTTGCAGATAATTTCCTGATACACCCCAGTCCTTAAAGTTGTATAACACCACCATTCCTATTAGTTTGCTTCCTTAAGAAGTCAGGGGAGGAGTCTTCCTCATGTAAAATGTGATAATAACTCTATGTGCTGTGTTTCTAAAAGCAGAGTGTCTGCCAAGTTCCCCAGAAGCTTTTCCAGTGTATAATTAACTCCTCGTTTAAATCATGTTCTGTATTTGTGTGAAGGAAGACTTTGGAACTCAGAAATAGAAGTTGTTGTGGGTTTACTCCCCAACCCAGCCCCCTTTATTTTAAATTGTATGTAGGATTCTGGTTTTGACAGCTTGGAATTTTAAAGCAACAGAAGTGTATTTGGTGGTAGGAAGATGGTATCGAGATGCACAGCATGACCCCTGTAACGTGGGATCAAACCATCCTGGATACCATGCAAGATCTAGTGGAATGAGAAGAACTAGAATAGTTGCAGATGGGGAAAGAGCAGAGTGGTAACAGCACTGGGAACTGCTGATGGCATATTTCCTGGTATATCTGATCATGTCTGAATGCTTGTTGCCAAGTCTTTATGTCCCTGCCTTTGTGATGGCTGAAGATAAAGACTGGGAGCTATGTAAGGCAGAGAGAGTGAACACATGATCAAGATGTCAGGTCTGCATTGACAAAGCTGTTGATGATGTAGGGAAGTGAAGGAAAAACTAACACAAGAGGAGATAGGAGCCATCTTTAACTCTTCATGGGTGGAATAGTAAGGAAGAATGTGTGTGCCTGTACACGTGCGCGTGTGCGCGCGCGCGGGCGCGCGCGTGTGTGTGTGTGTGTGTGTGTGTGTGTGTGTATTAGGTAGATTTATGTACAAATGTGTGTATGCACATATATATACATACACACATATATACTTATATATATACAAAGTTATATATATATAAAGTATATATGTATAACATATATATATATATATATATACTTGTAGAAGAGCTAAACAAATGAGCTCTCAACTATATAGATCAAGGATAAAATTAAACATATGTGATGAAAACTACCTCATGAAAAAAAACTTTTGGACAGAAAGGAATACAAGCATAATTAAGCCCTAAGATTGAAAGGCCTCCCAGTAATGAGATGTCAGTAAAGGTGACATAGTGACAGCAACAACGGCAAGAGTAATAAAAACAGATACAAGTCACTGAGGGCCAGACATGGGGGTGTGTTTCTATTATTCCAGTACTAGGAAAACAGAAATGAGGATTGTGGGTTTTACAACTCCTCCCCAGAAACAACAACAAAGTCCCCATGGAAAAGACAGAATAGTAAACACAAAGACCAAGAGAGGAAATCAGACACCTAAAGACCACAGTTGTGTGCCTAACAAAGGATATCTCATTTGAATACACTCATGAGACTGCTTAAGAAGAACATGATATTGGCTGTCTAGATGGCTCAGTGAATACAGAAGCTTGCCACTAAGCCAAACTAAGTGTGATCCCCAGAACCCATATGATGGTGCAGACTCCTGAAAGTTGTCCTCTGTCTTCATATGGTACAAACATCCCCCCAATATGAATAAATAAATTTAAGTTATAAAAAGAGTACATGATATAATATGAAAGAAGAAATGGTACCTCCCAGATTAGCTTATACATATATAATAGGTCAGAATAGTTACTCAAAAGTGCTTATGTAAATTAAATTTAAATATACAAACCATGCATATAACTGAAAAGTTAGTTATAAGTTTTACATTTATTTTTATGAATTAAAATCTGTGCAATTTTCTTGTGGTTTGAGGGATCAAAACCAAGGCTTTCCACCTGGTAGGCAAGTTACACCATCGAGTGAAATTTCCAGCCCTTCCCACTTCCTAACAGATACTTAAAAACATAAAAGTTGTGCATAAATAGGATAGTGTATAATACTTGATGTATGTGTACATTACATGACATTTAACTCATAATAAATGTATCTCCTCAAAACTTTTATCATTTCCGGTGTTGAAAACTTTTCAGGGTCTTCCTGGCAGCTGTTTGAAGTGTACATTGTATTGTTGCCATGTGTGGCCATGGGGCTGTGCAATGCCATGCCAGCTTTCCACTGCGCTCTAGCTGTAACTTTACCTGGCTGGCCAACCTTCCCCCACCCTCCCTCTCTCTGGCACTTCTCATCTTTTATAAAACTTGAGTTCATAGATAACATGGAGTGAGGTCATGGCCCAGCTGCCTTCCACTGGTTCATTTCATTTAATAGCCTCCAGATTATATATGTGGTTACAGGTGACAATTGGACCCATTTTGTAGCCAAACAATACTCCCTTGTGTGTATACCATGCCTTCTCCATCCATCTATCAGATGATGGCAATGAGGTTGACTGTGTTCTTGGCTCTTGTGGCCATTGACACAACCAGCAGGAAAATGCAGATGCTCTAGATAAAATGTTTCTGTTTGTTTGTTTGTTTTTGTTTTTTTTTTTAAGTTGGAGATATTTCTCTTAAGTGTGTGTCTCTATGTGTGGTCCACCATGTGACTGAAGCTGCCCTCAGAGTCTAGAGGAGTCTTTGGGATTCCCTGGAGTTGGGGTTGCAGGGCAGTTGTGAGCCTTCTGATGTTGGCTGGGAACCAACTCTTTTTCTGCATGAGCAGTAAGTACTGTAAATGCAGAGCCATCTCTCCAGCCCTGTGAAGTTTGGATTTATAAGTTTCTTTAAAGAGGCCCTGTCTTCTCTGGAATGATTGCTTGTAATCCTTACACATCACAGAATACAGAGCCTTTAAGTTCCCCGACCTGCTATGCTTCTATATTCAGTCTAAATTTCTTGCTATTCCCCTGCAATTAATGATGTTAAATACATTTCTATGTATCCATTGTCCATTTTGGATATCTTCTTTCATTTCTTACCCATTTTTAAAATCTTTTTTTATCTTCTGAGGGTGGAAAATAAAAGTTTCTAATTATAATTTAATTTAATTTTTAAGTCGTTTTCTATGTATCTAGTGATATTTGAGTCTAGTCTCATATACCCCATCATCACAGACTGTATTTCCATGACAAAAATTTTCTATTCTATTTTTATTCAAATGGCCTTTACAGAGGGTAGAGGTTTAGCTCAACAGCTAAGATCATTTGCTGTTTTTGCAGAGGACCAAGATTCTATTCCTAGCACCCACGTGATAGATTACAACCAGCCAATTCTGACAGAGGAATTGAATAGCAAACCTTAGGAGGACCAAGCAACAGCACCTCCAACTCCCTGCCCATAGAAGCATAAATGGCTGAAGAATTTGCTGAAGACGTCCATAGACCCCTAGCTAACCAACAGGCAGGAGCTGGGAAAAGGGTGAAGGGTGCCCACATTTTATTCACTATGTTTGGGGGAGTAAATTATTTATAACATTATTTTAATGAGACATCAACAGTTTTGGTTTGCATTAGAAATTTGCCTAATGGTAATTTGTATTTTCATAATCCTCTAGGTTATAAATATAGCTTATTTTACCTACAGTTACTGTAACCGTAAATTTTCAATTTCTCTTAGGAAAATCTCTCTCTCTTTCTCTCTCTTGGGATGTATGTGTCCTTACACATTAATTTACACCTCTCTATATATGAATACTTTTATGCTATGGCAAATAAATTAGTACTAAGTTTCATATTTCAATATAATATAACTTACAATTCAAGGTCCAGTCACCAACCTATCCAAACACCAGGAGGTCTAAGCACAACTGTTAGATCTGGAAAGGCTGACCCTTTTTGAAGCATTTTCCTGATGGCCCATAGAACACAACATGAAGTAAATACAAGATTCCTGGAGGACTTACTTCATTAAATAATATTCCCTATATATCAGATATTGGGGACACTGTTCAGTGGATAAAATCACTTATTTACAAACACAGGGCCTGAGCTCAAATCCCCAGCATCCAAATAAAAGGTGGGGTATGGCTATACTTGCCTGCATGTAATAACCCCAGCACTGAGAATCAGAGTATGGTCAAGAGGATGCTGAAAGCTCACCAGCCAGCCAGCCTAGCCAAGACAGTGAGCCACTGATTCAGTGAGATTCCCCATCTGAAAGCAACAGGCGGAGTAATAAAGGAATACAATCAATGTCCCTGCTCCAGCATCTGCATGTAACACACACACATGCGAATACACACTTCATTATAAACCTAGTGACATCCCACAAGAACGTTCAGGTCTCCTTTAAAGGAGGACTTTGTCGTTCCCAGTATCCTCCATCTGCCCAAGGGAGTGAGGGCTGATGGCAGTGTCCTTAGCAAGTTCTGTCAGCCAGAAAGAAACTTTTAGAAATCACTGCTCAAACATAGCAATCATGACTTGTTATTTTTAAATTTAATTTTAGTGTAAATTAACTTATCTCTGTGCAAGTGGCATTAAAGCTAATAACCCCCAAAAAGGATTAAGATTAGAAAGTAATGCTGTCACCGACAGAGCTCATTAACGGCCTTTATCACTGCAGGCTGATGAACTACATGGGGGATAATTGGCCTAATTATAATACATTTGTTTCTTCAGCCAGGTATTCTTTGCTTTCCCCTCTGCTGATTACTTATGGGTCTCAGTTTGGCCAATTAAACTTCTCTCCCTACTCCATCTATTTCTGAAATTGATAGATGGTAGCTCGGATGTCTGCTGCTGTCACTGTACTTGTGCCCTGGGAAGTCAAGAGCTAGATGAAAGAGACAAAACTAGAAGGAAAGGGGATATGGCTTTGACTTAGGGTAGAGAGTAAAGAACCAGACCCTCACTGTTCTATTATGGGTGAAAGAATCTGCTTTTATGTGGAGCTGGTAGCATGTGTTTGATTGGAATCGGGTGGGAATTGCCTATAATCCCAGAATTTGAGGGGAGGAGGAATGAGGGTTGTTGTGAGTTTGATAACCTGAGCTACATAGTGCACAGCAGGGCACCCTGGTCTGTAGATCAAGATCTTGTCTCAAGCAACAACAACAACAACAACAACAAGAACAAAAGTCTTTAAAAAGAAAACTGGTACTCATACCTCTGATATATCCTACATACTGTATAATTTCTCTTATCATTAAGAAATGTTGTAATTAGGTTTTTAATGTGTATTGCTGTTTTGCCTATATGGATGTGTGTGCACTGTGTGTGTGACAAACTCATGAAGACCAGAAGACAGCATCAGGTACTTTGGGACCAGAGTGAGAGATGGTTGTGAGCCCACTGAGGTGTCAGAATTAAACCCGGGACCTCTGAAAGAGCAGCTAGTGCTCTCAGCCACTGAATCCACCTCCCCAGCCCCTCCCTAGTGACCTTCAGTTCCACAGAAAAACAGGAAATCTGTGAAAGATGATTTGACAGTAACAAAATGGAAGCTTAGTATTCACTTGTGGGTCCAACCTCATTGCTGTGGATTCAATGCTGTGTCCCTCCAAAACTCATGCATTGGAATGTAAACCTCAAGACCATATTAGGAAAAAAGACATAACAGGTTGTGTAATAATGAAGGCATATAAGGATAAAGTTAGTTCTCTTATATAAAATGTTGAAGGCAGCTCATGGAGTCCAGGCTACACTTGAACTCACTATGTAGCTGATGATAGCCTTGAATATATTGTCTACCTGCCTCAGTCTCCTGAAGGTTGTGACTGCAGGTGCGCACCACCATACCTAGTTTGTGGGTGCTGGGCATTAAACCCAGAACCTCATGTATCCAAGGGCATCATTTTGACAACAGATCTACATCCCCTTCTCTTGCAGAGCCCTCTCTAACCTAGCACCCCTTCTTCAGTGTGAAGACACAGCAACAAGAAACCATTTTGAACTCAGGGACCAAGCTTCATCTGACCCCAAGTCTGTGGATTCTCATTCTTGGTCTGTCCAGCCTCTAAAATCAGGAGAATGTGAATTTCTACTATTTTTAAATCACTTGGTGGGGTTATTTTATTATGGCAGGATAAATAAAACATGACGTGCAACAGAAAGTATAAATATAAGGACTGTCCCTGTCCTAGCCACACAAAGTCCCTGTGGGACCATGCGTGTCCTCATGTGCCCCAGATGCATTGTGTGAGTTTCATGCAGGGATGGGTCTAACCCTGTACTTGGATCTGAGCTCTTCTGGAACATCATAGCTGACCAAAACATTGAAAGAATGTGTTGTCCACATGAGACATGGGAGAATGACAGGGGCACAGAGACTGACACTTTGTGCGTGGAAGCTTAGGAGGCTCTCAGGAAAAGGAGTGCTTGCAGTCACCTTGTTTAATACTAAGAGCGTGAGCCAGTTAAAAAAAAAAAGACAGCTTAGCTGCTGGTGTTATGGCTGAAATGGTTTGGCAGATAAGAGTGTTTATTGCCAAGACCAATGACCTGAGTCTAAACGCCATCCTTTATTGAGTGCAAAGAACTGACTCCCCAAACTGCGCCCCATCAATACACAGAAAATAAGGAAATGTAATAACAGCACTAGGGATATAACTCAGTTTCTCAAAATGCTTGTTGCTCTTTCAGAGGACAGGAGTTTTATTCCAGAGGCCACATCAGGCAGCTTAATAGCCTGTAATATCCAATCGCAGGGGAATCTGACTTCCTCCTCTTGGCCACACAAGCACCTGCATATATACACAGACATATAAATAATTAATATATCTTTAGAAAATAAGCAAAATCATTCTATATTTATATATTGTATTTATTTATGTTCAATTATTTGTATTATATATTTATCATGCATTTAATATATACTTACATATTTATTTTATTACCTGCATTGACAATGATTGTTAAAATAGTACAGGACTGTAATCATTTTCAATCTAAATTCATCAAAATTACCACACATACATAAACAAATAAACATACAGCCACTGTAGCAAGATTCGCTATACCTCACCAAGTATAGTGATGCAAGGTAGAAGGAGAAAACCATGATTTTACAATTATATTGAGTTGATTTTTGACCATTTTAAATCTGTAAGTTCTCTACACTGTAAGATTAACAACTAACTCAGTACTTATTTATTAACTGCTTAGCATTTAATGCCAGAACCTAATACCTAGACTATGATCACAGGCACGATGCAGCCAGAAACAGGGTCTACTGGAAGACATGAATTGATAGGATGAGAATCCTGGGCAAGCATTTCCACATTGTTAATACAGACATGCAAACAATTAGTATATATACAGACATTTACTTCTTATAGCACATTTGCCCTGGAGCAGAGTTGACAAGGCTTCCCAGGCACCATATATGATATACTGTGACCTACATGTCAGCATCAGAGCAAACAAGGAGACCCAGGAGCCTCTTTGACATTTTACTTCCTTTAATACATACAAGGAAGTGCCTTGGCTTGATCATCGGATAGATATATGTTTAGGTTCTTAAGAACCATCCATGGGGGTCCCTGCCTTTCTCTCTTTGGTGGTGATTTTGGGGCGTGGCCTGGAACTGGGCTTCCACATGGAGAATGGGGTCCATTCCTCTCAGGAGCAGAGAAGCCCATGTGATAGTCTAGATGTGGGAAGACTTTCTACAGAGTGTTTCAGTTTACCTCTTTTATAATAAGTTCACCACCTGCAATGGAAAGTCAGGAGTTCCAAAGCCTATAGTGATACCAAAGTGTTACAGCTCTTGGTTAAGCTGCTGTGCTGAGCACAGCAGAGGTGTGGGTGAAAGCCCATGCCTAGTGGAACCCAGGCCTGGTGAGCTGAGGCTCTGTGGGAGATAAATGAATCTCAGGCAGCCTTGGTGGAAGTCTGATGGTATCATGTAGCACAAAACCAGCCACCAGAACATTTGTTTGAAATTAAGGATTTATAAACCTTTTGGGCAGTGAGAGGGATTTTGAGGATGAATGTGGGCTTCAAAGATACTTGATTTACTGTAGTGTTACAGTGGCTCATTTTCCATGCAGTAACATGGTCCTATCATAAGGAGAACACAGTACTTAATAATCCTATGGATGAGAGAAACTTCAAGTACAATTGAAAGTCACTGTTAAAGACTAAGATCCTTAGCAGGGTGGGGTTCTATCTAAGAATTCCCAGATACTTGCTGGACCAATTTTCTTATCAGGAAAGGGTCTGTCCTGTAATCTTCCTTGATGGTTACATGATTCTTCTTACAAAATCTGGGATCACCTAGATCAGGGAGACTTTTAGAACCCCACTGAGAAAAGGGAGTCTATCATCATAGATCGAGTACAAAGAAATGACTCTCAACATAATCCAGCAAAGCTCTACAATTCCTCACATTCTATGGAATATTATTCCTAATAAAATTCTTTATTTTCACCAAAGCAGTAGTTATAAGATATTATGTTGGGAGATCCAAGATGGCTGGTACGGGAGGATGCTGTATCTGAGGAGTAGGACAGCAGTGTCAGCACAATGACCAGGAGACTGAACTCTGGGACCTAAAACAGCAGCACTTGTGATTGCCAGGTGAGCGGAATTCCTACGGTGAGGAAATCAAGTGGGAAATCCTAGGGACACCCAGTTATTCCCCAGAAAAACTATGGGTGACCAGCTGCTCACAGCCCTGATCTGAACACTCAGCCACTCTGGGCACCCCCAGCAGCAATTCCAGACTGGGTCACACAGTATCCAGGCCAGTCTGAGAAGCCCCCAGATCCCATTCCAGAACGGACTGCATCAGGTGGGCACTTACCCCTCGGCGGCTAGCTGCCACCCCGGACCTGGGCACATAGTATCAGGTAGAGACTGAGGTGTCCCCAGATACCATCTCAGACCGTGGTGCACAGCCCCTGACCCAGAAGGAGGCACCAAGTCTCCAGACCAGAGGGGAGCCCTTAGCAACAAGCCCAGGTCAGAGCGTGGAGCCTCCAGACCAGAGTGGCTCCCCCAGCTGCCATCTCAAACCTGGACACTCAGCCTCTGGCACAGAGTGAGGAGCCAGACCAGAGTGGCGACCAGCCTGCGGTGCTCACAGCTTCTAGCACAGAGCACAGAGACAGGCACACAGATCCCACAACAGAGTAAAACTGAGCAACAACATCCACTCTCAAACCACTAGAACTCCCTGATCTTCTTGAAGAATACTCCAGACACCAGAGATTGACAGTTACAGTCTGAAGTTCAGCCTCAAAGCACAAACAGCTCCTTGATTATGTATAAACAAGTGGCCAAAGGTAGACGTAAGAACTCGCCCAACAAAAATCAGGACACCATGGCCCCACCAGAAACACCCAAAAGCAGTGGAGATTTTAATTCAGAGGAGACACAGAAAAATTATGTTAAGGCTATGCTTATGCAGTTATTAGAGGAACAAAAAGAGGAAATGAACAAGGCCCTCAAAGAAATTCAGAAGAATATAATTGCCCATGTAGAGGACAATTAAAGACTTATAGAGAGGAAACAAAAAAAAAA
>JAQQSO010005275.1:0-12164 GCA_028658305.1 Pachyuromys duprasi
GATTCCTCAAGACCCAGCTTAGGCATATATCCAAAAGATGCTCAAGTACACAACAAGGACATTTGCTCAACCATGTTTGTAGCAGCTTTATTCATAATAGCCAGAACCTGGAAACAACCCAGATGTCCTTCAGTTGAGGAATGGATTCAGAAATTATGGTACTTTTACACAATGGAATACTACTCAGCAATTAAAAACAAGGAAATCATGAAATTCGCAGGCAAATGGTGGGACCTGGAAATGATCATCCTGAGTGACGTATCCCAAAAGCAGAAATAAACACATGGTATATACTCACTTATATAGACCTATAGGATAGGAAGGTCATGCTGAAATCTATACACCTAGGGAAGACAAACAAGAAGGAGGACCCAGGGTGGGATGATCAATGCTCGTTTAGATGAACAAATGGGATGGGCATTGAATGGAGGAGAAAACAAGCAGCAGGACAGGATTTGGCAAGGACAAGAGCTCCACAAAGACCAAATAGATCAGGGCACAGGGGTCTTTTATGTGACTATTTCTCCAACCAAGGACCATGTATAGATATAACCTAGAACCCCTGCTCTGATGTGGCCCATGGTAGCTCAGTATCCAACTGGGTACCCTAGTAAGGGGAACAGGGACTATTTCTGTCATGAACTCAATGGCTGGCTTGTCGACCGTCCCCCCTCCCCTGCTCCGAGGGAGGAGAAGCCTAGCTAGATCCCAGAAGAAGACATTGCAGCCAGCCCTGAAGAGACATGATAAGCTAGGGTCGGATGGAAGGGGAGGAGGTCCTCCCCCATCAGTGGACTTGGAGGAGGCAGGGAGGAGATGAGGGAGGGATGGGGAGAGTGGGAAGGAATGAGGGAGGGGGCTATGGCTGGGTTACAAAGTACATGAACTGTAATTAATATAAAAATAAATAAATTACATTTAAAGAAAAAGAATAGCACATGGGCAAAAAGTACAAGTGACAGCACGTGCTGGTGAGGATGTAGAGGAAGGGGAACCCTCTTCCATTGCTGATAGTAGTACAAACTTCCACAACCACCTTGGATACCAATATAGTGTTTTTACAGAAATTGGAGATTGAGCTACCTCAAGACCCAGCTATACCATTGCTGAGCATATACCCAAAAGAATCTCCACCATACTACAATGACGCTTGCTCAACTATGTTCATAGCAGCTTTATTCATAAAATCCAGAAACTGAAAACAACCTAGATGGATTTTTTAATGTGGTACATTTACACGACAGAGTATTACTCAGATGTTAAAAAAAAAAAAACCGCCATCCTGAAATATATAGGCAATGGATAGAACTATAAATAAATAAATAACCATCCTGAAAGGCAAAAAAACATCATCTAGAAAGGCAAACGTGGTATGTACTCACCTAAAGTGGATGTTAGCTGTAAAATAAAGGACACTAATGCTATAATCCACAGACCCAGAGAAGCCAATGATGGATAGAGGAAGACAATGGGTCAGGGGAGGGATCGGTCAGGAGTGAGAATGGAGGGAGGGACTATTGGAATTGAGGGCCATCTTGGGGATGAGCTAGAAACCCAGTGCGCTGGAAACTCCTAGGAATCTATGAGAGTGTCCCTAGCTAAGACTCCGCACAACGGGGGATATAGCCTGATCCAGCCATCTCCTATAACTAGGAGGGATTAGGACACCAACCCAGCCACAAAACCTTCGACTTAGGCATTTTGCCCTGCCTACAAGATGTGCTGGGGTAAAGGTGGTGCAGAAATTGTGAGAGTGGCCAACCAGTGACTACTCCAGCCTGAGACCCATAACATGAGAGGGAGCCCACCCCTGACACGGCCTGGGGGTCCAGGACCGAAAGGCTGGCCCAGAGACCTAAACAGAACCAAATGTGACTGGGGAAAAAAGTCAGTGAAGGGATACTTAACGATATTCTGCTGCAGTCAGAGATTGGTGCCTACCCAATTGTCATCTGAGATGATTCATCCAGCAAACAGAAGCAGATCCAGAGACCCACAGCCAAACATTAGGCAAAGCTCAGGGCAGGATTCTAGGAGCCAGACGGGTCAAGGACACCACAAGAAAACCCACTGAATATCTAATCTGGGCTCGCAGAGAGGAACAGGAAGCCTGCATGAGACTGACCTAGGCCCTCTGCATCTGTTACAGTTGTGTAGCTTGGTATTTTTGTGGGACTCCTAACAGTGGGAGCAGGGGCTGTCTCTGCTATTTTGACAGCTTTTGGGCCTTTTTCTTCATACAGGGTTGCCTCAACCAGCCTTTATACAAGAGGATAAAGGATCCTTTATACTAGCCAGTCTTACTGCAACTTGATATGTCATATTTTGTTCATATCCATGGAGGTCTGCCCTTTTCTGAAGAAAAATGGAGAAGGACTGGACTGGAGAGTAGAGAGGAACTAAAGAGGAGGAACTGGGAGGAGAGGAAGAAGGGAAAACTGCAGTCATGACGTGTTTTAAAAAAAAAAAAAAGCACTTGGAATAGTTACCAGTGTCCATAAAACAAGGCTCTCCCTGGGGCGGTGGTGGGGTATAGGGAATTGAACTAGTGCCAGAGAGCAGGAAGGAGCAGAAAGTTGGAATGGCAAGTAGAAAACAAGAAAGAGTTAAAAAGAAACAGTTTTATGTTTTCTTTCTCTGGTGAGCTCAAACTTTTCCATAACAAACTAGTCTGTTGCATAAACTTTCTTTTAAAGGTTAATGACATAAATTTCCATTCTCCTTTCCAGTGTTTTTTTGGTCCCCTGAAGGAGGGTGTCCAGCTGCAGGGAGTCCTTCATCTTTGATGCTCAGCTATGATTCACTCCTGGGTCAGGCATGGTATCCACAACCTTTCCCTCAGGATTCAGAAACCAAGAAACAATCTGCTGGTGACCCTGGAGCCGACACCAGCTGTGAGGTGGAGAGCACATTTCCCACTCTGGGAGAGGCTTTCCGCTTAGTCATCCAGCTCTGATGTATTCAAGGAGGGATGAGAAGAAAGCTGCTAGTGAGAAAGGCAGGAAAAGAGGCAGGGTAAGTATCCCAGAGGGTTGGGTTTTTACCTGGGGAAGAGCTCACATGCCTGGGGATGATGACTGCTCAAGATGCAAGGCTATTTAACATTCTATGGTCTTCAGGTCAAACTGATCATCATTTAATAGATAGTTACATGATTAGGACTAAATCCTCACCTTCATCTTCTGCTAACGGCTGATGAGAATGCTCTAATATCAAAAGAACCTAAGTGCTTCCCCCAAGCTTATTTTCATTTACAGCCTTATGTACCTCTACAGATATTTTGTTGAATGTCCCACATGCATCTTTGCACTGTGCCTTGGGTGAGTCTGCGCTAGAGATATCTTCCTGTCCCCCTCATCTCTTCAGGTTTACTCATCCATCAATATCCAGTTCATACTTACCTTACTTAATCTAGTAAATGCTGATTGAGTACCTATTATGTGGAACACTGTCTGACTTTCAACCATGTTCTTAGGGGAAACTAATGTCAGTTGTTAAGTACAATCACACACACACACACACGATTCCATTTCTGGGTACCAATATATTCTAATTAAAGCCAAAAAATTCCTATATAATAAAGAATTTGACTGGACTTCATCCCAATCCTGGAAAGTAACCTATAAAGTCTTAAAATTTTCCAAGCAACATTAGAAACTTTATTATATGTTATGGACTCCTGGATGGTAGTGTTAAGTAACCTGTATGAGTTCCTAGATAGCTTTGATAACAAGGTGATTAGGAACTGAGCTAGCCATGTAAAATGTCACCACATCATTAGAGATCTGGTGTCCAGGTCTGGAGAGAGGGAGACTTACTATGGAGTTCAGTCATGAAGGCAATAGCTCAATGAATTATGCATACGTAGTGATACCTGGATAAAATTCTAGACACTCCAGCCTCTTGGGGGAAATGTTCCCTGGAGAATATATTCTGTATATTATCGCACAATGATGGGCTGAAGAGTATATCCTGAGTCTACAGAGGGAGAGAATGGAAACTGTTTGGAGCCCTCTTAGACCTTGTCCTCTATGTCTTTTTGCTTCTTGGCTCATGATAAAATTACAGTCATGACCAGAGCATGTCCTGAGTTGTGTGAACCCTTCTAGAAAAGTATTACCACTGACTCCCGTATCTATAGCCAGTTGGACACAAATGAGTATGGCCTAAACCTGCAGCTGGTATCTGAAGTAGAAAATGTCTTACAGAAGTTCTGCCTGGAGCAGTTAACTTAGCTGGGTAGTTTGTATCAACAGTCATACCATGTTAACAAAATGAATAGTAATATATGCACAGGCTAAGGAACTTTATAAACAAAAGAAGTTCTAGAACAATGAAAACATTTAATAAAAATGTTCAATAACTCAAGGAATTTATTTGATTCCAGACTAGACACATCAGAAGAGAAAAATAATAAACTATTAGAAATTTGCTAATCCCAGAACAAAAAGATCTCATTTTCTAGGTCCTTAAGGGCAAATTTGACTTCTGTTCTTTCTATAGTATTTTATAAATTTCTACAAGGTGAGTCATTTTTTCATGAGGCATCCAGGTATCCTGGATAATAATTTCCTCTGCTTCCTCACAGAGGCTTCAGTTCTTGAAATATTTAATGTAGTAGTTGATAGTATCCATGCCTTCAGTCAGCAGCTCAAAGATTGCCTCATCACTCTCCCATTAAGGTAAACATCCAGTCACGACATCCAACCATAGTCAAAGGATAGAAATTTGCATATCAAGCAGTTGAAATTATCAGTACACATTTGATTAATAGCTAATAGGTAAAGCTGATAATGTTTCCCCTTCTTCATTAAAAATGGCATTCTTTTGTTGGTCTGTATCACCAGCACCGCTGTCTGGGGTCTTACAAAAGCCAATAGCACTCCTTCATTTCCATGAAGATATGTTTGGTGGGGAGACTGCACAGCACTTGTAGGGCTAGGGAAAGCTATCTGGTTTCCATGAGCAAAATTACAGTAAAGACCTCTTTGCCTTTTGTTAATTGAAAATAAACTGCTCCTTTAGAAAGGGCCTTGGCCTTCTGAGGGATGCCATGGAAACAAGCTCACTAGCAGCAACTACTCTGACATTTAATTTCACCCACAGCAAAATGCATTCTGTAAATGCTCATATTATAAAATATATATTAACAAGGAACAACATATGTATTCTGCCACAAACAAGCTTTATTTCCTTTCTTTCTTCCTTCCTTCCTTCCTTTTTTTTCCAAAGATACCAACATAGAATATTTATAGTGGGGAAAATCTAAGGAGCATTACCACCAGCAGCTGTGAAAACTGATCAATAAGACTGTGAGCAGATCGTCGAGGAAGGAAAAAATTGATAAATCTGCACACACAGGCCCAAAAATTGGAAAGACGACTAGAAGACTCCAAAAAATATAACATCTTGGCTTACCTTTGATTTAGCCACCAAACCCTGCTTTAATGCTGAGATAAGAAAACAAAACAATGATATTTGCAACTCAGATGGAAACAAAGGACAAGAGTGAAAACAAGGATCTCTCTCTCTTTCTCTCTCTCTCTATCTATCTATCTCTATCTCTATCTCTATCTCTATCTCTGCATAGAAAGGCACAGCTCGACATCTTATTTTCCCCCTTCTCTGAAATTTCTAAAAACCTCCTAGATGTTTAGTATAGCCTTCAGCCCTGGAGGGGAAATGAACAACCACAGTCTAACATCTTTGCCTGCAGAAAAGAGGATTATATCCAACAGCATAAAGAGTGGTGTGTCCACAAAAGCAGATCCAGACCGAATCCCCCTCAGCAACTCTGTATGATGCTTATCCAATCTACCTAACACCCATCAAACATAAGGTCTAAGTCTCAGTTCCAGACTTTCACTTTCCAGTACTTCTACAAAAGCTCTAGCCCTCATCACCTTGATCCATCACGAAAGAAAAAGTAGGTCACTCTATGTGCCAAGCCATGGGCAAACACCTTTTTCCTCAAAACAGTCTGTAAGGTGAGTGATGATGTCAGCTTCACAGATGAAGGAAAGAAGACATGAGGATTAGAAGGGGTCATGCTCATGTCAAGGAGAAGAACAGGACTCAAGCATTTATCTGTCTGATTCAAGTCCATGCTCATTGTTATATAGTACCCATAAAACGTTGCAATGACTATTGGGTTTATTCCCTTTCCACTGTAAACCATCCCATTCTTTAAACTCGCTTTTCACCATATCACTGACTTCTTCAAAAACACTCCTCTTGTCATTGACAATGTCCACAACCCAGTCCCACTGACAGGTCCAGCTTTATCTCCAGAATCTTATTCTCTGCATGGTTGAGAAATTTTGCAGCCTCGCTCCTTTGCTTCCTCTCTGATAATGATGTTTTCCTTCCATTTCTTTTTCTTCTTTCTGAAATCCTCAGCTCTGTTTCTTTTGTATCTTCTCCAACCAAATGGCTATCTATTAATTCCTCTGCACGTTCTATTACCTGATCTGAATTGTGACTGTATTTGTTGGACCCTAGGTAAGTTTCTCGACCTTTCTGTGCTTCCATTTCTGAAAACATAGCATGAGGCTAATTATAACTCCTATGTGAAAGAGTGTTGTGAGAATAACGTCACTTAATACAGAAAAAAAAAACCACTTCTTTTTTTCACTTTTTTATTTTTATTAATTACAGTTTATTCACTTTGTATCCCTCCTGTAACTCCCTCCCCTCCCAACTCCACCCTCCCTCTCTTTTCTCCACCCACATCACTCAACCAGTCCACTGATAGGGGAGGTCCTCCTCCCCCTCCATCTGACCCTAGTCTATCAGGTCTCATCAGGACTGGCTGCATTGTCTTCCTTTGTGGCCTGATAAGGCAGCACCCCCATGAGGGGGAGGTGAACAAAGAGCAGGCCAATCAGTTCATGTCAGAGACAGTCCCTGTTCCCATTACTATGGAGCCCACTTGGACCCTGAGCTGCCATGGACTACATCTGTGCAGGGGTTCTAGGTTATCTCCATGAATGGTCCCCGGTTGGAGTATCAGTCTCAGAAAAGGCCACTGTGACCAGATATTTTGGTTCTGTTTCTCTCCTTGTAGAGCTCCTGTCATCTCAAGGTCTTACTATTTCCCACTTCTTTCATAAGATTCCCTGCAATCTGCCCAAAGTTTGGCTATAAGTCTTAGCATCTGCTTCAATACCCTGCAGGGTAGAGTTTTTCAGAGGCCCTCTGTGGTAGGCTCCTGCCCTGTTCCCTGTTTTCTCCCTCTTCTGATGTCCATCCTCTTTGCCTTTCTGAATAAGGATTGAGAATCTTAGCCATAGTCTTCCTTCTTGATTAGTTCCTTCAGGCGTGCAGAATTTAGTATGTTTATCCTATATTATATGTCTAATATCCACTTATAAGTGAGTATATACCATGTGTGTCCTTCTGTTTCTGGGATATGTCACACAGGATAGTCTTTTCTAGTTCCCATTTGCCTGCAAATTTCATGATTTCTTTGTTTTTAATTGCTGAATAATATCCCATTGTGTAAATGTACCACAATTTCTATATCCATTCCTCTGCTAAGGGGCATCTAGGTTGTTTCCGGATTCTGGCTGTTACAGATAAAGCTTCTACAAACAGGGTTGAGCAAATGTTCTTGTTGTATACTTGAGCATCTTTTGAATATGTGCCTAGGAGTGGTATAGCTGGATCTTGAGGTAGCACTATTCCTAATTGTCTAAGAAAGCTCCAGATTGATTTTCAAAGCAGTTGTACAAGTTTACATTCCCACCAGTAATGGAGGAGGATCCCCCTTTTCCAAATCCTCTCCAGTATGTGTTGTCATTTGAATTTTTGATCTTACCCATTCTGATGGGTGTAAAGTGAAATATCAGGGCCGTTGTGATTTGCATTTCCCTGATGAGTAAGGACTTTGAGCATTTCTTTAAGTGTTTCTCTGCCATTCAATATTCCTCTCTCAAGAATTCTCTGTTTAGCTCTGTACCCCATTTTTAATTGGATTATTTCATTTGTTGCTGTTAAAAATGGTCATCTTACCAAAAGCAATCTACAAATTCAATGCAATTCCCATCAAATTACCCACACAATTCTTTACAGACCTTGAAATAAAAATTCTCAACTTCATATGCAACAACAAGAAACCCAGAATTGCTAAAACAATCCTCTATAATGAAAGATCTTCTGGAGGTATCTCCATCCCTGATCTCAAGCTCTACTACAGAGCAATAGTAAAAACTGCATGGTATTGGCATAAAAACAGACTGTGGATCAATGGAACCGAATAGAAGACCCTGAAATAAATCCACACACTTATGGACACCTGATCTTTGACAAACCCATACAATGGAAAAAAGATAGCATCTTCAACAAATGGAGATGGCCCAACTGGATGTCTACATGTAGAAAAATGCAAATATATCCATACTCATCAACCTGCACAAAACTAAAGTCCAAGTGGACCAAAGACCTCAACATAAAACCAGACACACTAAACCTGTTAGAAGAAAAAGTGGGGAAGAGCCTTGAACTCATCGGCACAGGAGACAACTTCCTGAACACAACACCAACAGCACAGGCTCTAAGATCAACAATCAATAAATGGGACCTCATGAAACTGAAAAGCTTCTGTAAAGCAAAGGACACTGTCGTCAGAACAAAACAACAACCTACAGGAAAAAAAAAAAAAGAACATTTCTAACAGTGTGTGGAACAGAGTGGTAAGACGTATGAATTAGTCACAGCATTCACTGTAAGCATCGAGTAGTAGGATCACTGGGAGGGCGGGGACAGGGATGAGTAAGCCACGATCAGTCCACTTCATCCCAGCCCAGAAAACATCACAGGCCTATCCATCAACACCCAGCCTCTACTGCTGGATCCGAGTACTGGAGCGCAGAACAACAGCAGGAAGAAGTACCAAGTGTGGAAAGTGAAGCTGGGAGATCAGCAGGATTCTGTCTCACAGAGAACCATGTACCATTCAGAAGCCTCTTGAGACTGTAGGCAGAGGAATTCCCACCCTAGATCATAATGAAATCAGTCTCTTTGGCCTCCCTGTACATTTCACCAGTGAAGCACTTACTGGCTATTCAGTATTTTTCTGAGTTCCAAGCAGCCCTTGCTTGCATTTCTGAAACACTTCACCAAAAACTCTCCAGCAGCCTTTCTTTGGGGCATTTTAGCCTAGCCTGACAGGTTTCACCTCAGTAACTCTGCTACTTTAGCTAGCACTAAATTAGGCAGAGCATACTAGCTAGTCTAAAGACAACAACCTCATCTTTGGCAAGGGCTCCATAGGATGTGCTTCAGCAAAAGCCTGGCTCTTTGGTGACCTTCCATCCTGGAAGCCACCTGTCTGTACAACCAAACTCCTACTCTCAAGAAGTCGGAATCTGGACACTTGAGGAGGAAAACAGACAGAGGCAATGGAAGCAGAAAAGCTCCCCTTGAAGAAATCAACGAACAGACGGCATTAACCAAACCTGCAAGGGAGAGCATGAGCAGCCCCATGAAGGTAAAGGCTCAGACACAGAACATCAGCTGCGGGAGCTGACAACATTGGCAGCAACGGCCTTGATCTCGGTCTCCATGCTTATAAGTTCGAGCTTATAAGTTTGAAGATTAAAGCAATTTTCTTTCCTTTTTTTTTTCTTTTTTTCCCCCATATTCCTCTGAACTTCTTCAAAATGAAAACCAAAATACTACTAGCAACCGGTATGTACTTGCAACCAGAATTAATCTGGGCAGTGTAACAGGTACTTGCCCTTTCTGCTCCACTTAAAGGCAAGGTCCCCAGATGCTTTCTCGTGTACAGTCAAGCACTGACTGAAAATTGCTGACTGAGATGGCTTATTCTAAGAAACTTCCCAGATTTTATCGGAGAGAGGATAAGTGGCTTGTGAGAGAGAATGGGGAGACATGCGGCAGAAGTGGGAGGAACCAGCCCTGACAAGGAATCTAGACTTTATCCTAAGATTACAATATTCTATATAAGATATTTTTAAAAAATAAGCTAGGAATAGTGGTTTCTGCCTGTAATCCCAGTATGTAGGACATGACAGAAGAAAGATCAGAAACTCAAGACCAACCTATGCCACATGAGACTGTCACAAAGGAAAAAAACAAAAAAAAAAACAGAGTACAGGACAGGAAGCAGGAAAAGAGGAACAAAAAGACAGGGAGGGAAAATCAGCTTGGGGTTGCTAGATAAGATGTTATAACTTCATCCCAAGCATATTATCGACTCCAAAATGGACTCTCTTTTGTTACTATTACAAAATACCTGAGACTAGGTGCTTATAAAAAAAAAAAGAGAAGTTTATTTGGTTTGTTATTTGTCTCAAGGCTGAAACAAATACCAAAGCATTAGCTTATTGAAGGCTCTTGAATGCATCACTCTATCGTCACTTCAGTGGCTGTGTGTCACAGCAGGTGTACAGTCTCAAGGCAGGGAGTCAAAGACAGAACAGGAGCCTACCACACAGGGCCTCTGAAAGACTCTACCTAGCAGGGTATCGAAGCACATGCTGAGACTCATAGCCAGACTGTGGGCAGAGTGCAGGGAATCCTATGAAAGAAGGGGGAGATAGAAAGACCTGGAGGGGAGAGGAGCTCCACAAGGAGAGAAAAAAAAATCTGGGCACCGGGATCTTTTCTGAGACTGATACTCCAACCTAGGACCATGCATGGAGATAACCTAGAACCCCTGCACAGATGTAGCCCATGGAAGCTCAAGCTACAAGTGGGTACTCTAGTAATGGGAACAGGGGCTGTCTCTGACAGGAGCTCAGTGTCTGGCTCTTTGATCACCCCCCCCCCCCCCAGGGAGAAGCAGCCTTACCGAGCTACAGAGGAGGACAATGCAGACAGTCCTGATGAGACCTGATGACTAGGGTCAGATGGAAGGGGAGAAGGACCCCCCATCAGTGGACTGGGGAAGGGGCATGGGAGAAAAAGAGGGAGGGAGAATGGGATTGGGAGATTCAAACCAACTCCCTTTAGCAAAACTTATTGACTAAGAGGGAAATCCATTTCTCCAGGAACACTCACACAACCAAAAGCATAAAAATAATTCAGCAAAGCAGCACACTCTGCAGGGGTAACATGATGTTGTCATTTGCATCATCACATGCACAGTATGGGATTCATGTAACCCATGGACCAGAGATTAGACATAACTTCTAGTGCCTAGACAGAAGACCCCCATCCTCAAGAACTGCTTCAACCATTACTTCCTTCAGACAGAACACATGCACACATTGGAAGATGAAGCTGGGGCAGCTTCTCAGAAAGTATATGTGTGACAGAGTCCTTCGACCCCCACCCCCCACCCCACCTCTCAACAAATAAAGAAAAGAAAAAGAAATTATCTCCAGAGAAATTGTCCAGGAATGACCCCTGGCCCAATTTTCACAAATGTCAGCTTCGACTCTCCAAAGATGGGCATTGAAAACTGTCCAGAAGGGCTCATGACCTGAGAACCCCGGAGTTTCTGGACATGCCAAATTGCAATGGGAATCCAGAAGCTGGCCTCTAAAGCTTCCTCTGCTTCTCAATTATCTTTTGTTTCTTCTTGATAGGTGCTTTCTAAGATCCCTGGTGGTTATGCTACCAATTCAAAGACCAGAGACTTCAAAGGAAGGAATCTCATGCTCACCCCAACCTACTCCCACATTCCCACTGGCCATTTTACCAGCTCTTCACAAGCAGAAAGGAAAGCCCTTCAAGTGGGATTCCTGCTCACCTCGCCGTGTGATTAGTTGGGGTTCCGAGGCAGCTCCTAGCACCATCTATTTACACTACTTTCTCCCAAACTGGCAGGGAAACTATGCTGCTTTTTATCCAACCTTAGAGGTAGAGAGATTCTCCTACATGCACAGGAACCTGGACAAGTGTGAAAAGGAGCCTCCTGGGATATACGCAGAAAAAAATAAAAATAAAAAGCAGTGAAGACAATCTGCAAAGCTGATACTAGCATCCAGGACTGGCCAGGACTGGCCATTAGGATGGAGAGCTCTGTTCCCTTCTAGTCTGCTGAATTTGACCCAGGACTGGCCATTAGGATGGAGAGCTCTGTTCCCTTCTAGTCTGCTGAATTTGACCCAGGACTGGCCATTAGGATGGAGAGCTCTGTTCCCTTCTAGTCTGCTGAATTTGACCCAGGACTGGCCATTAGGATGGAGAGCTCT
>JAQQSO010005276.1:0-12164 GCA_028658305.1 Pachyuromys duprasi
CTCCACAGCCTCTCCAACATGTGTTGTCACTAGAGTTTTTGATCTTAGCTATTCTGGAGGGTGTAAGGTGAAATCTCAGAGTCGTGTTGATTTGCATCTCTCTGATGGCTAAGGACGTTGAGCATTTCTTTAAGTGTTTTTCTGCCATTCTATAATCCTCTACGGTCAGTTCTCTTTTTAGCTCCATACCCCATTTTTTAATTGGATTATTTGGTTTCTTGCTTTTTAACTTCTTGAGTTCTTTATATATACTGGATATTAGCCCTCTGTCAGAAGTCTATCTTTTTCTGGTGTCTGGAATATTCTTTAGGAAGATGAGAGAGGTCCACCGGTTGGAGAGTAGATATTGTTGTTTCAGCTGTAGCTAAGAGAGGAAGGTTGCAGGTACAGGTGCACAAGTGTAGGCTACCAACAGTGGTTGTTATGTGGAAGTGTGTCTTGAAGGACATGTTACTAGAATGTGTAGATGTCTGGTGTAAGTGCAGGAGGGTTTGCAGGTACTGGTACTGTTTGTGGGTGTAATGCTCACATGCAGGCACCCCAAATACCTAAGTGGCCTACAGGCCTGTCCTCCTGGTATTTAGATCTATCTAGGCTCCAGGAACTTTTTGACTGGACTCCACTGATAGAGCCACATAACAGGGGCTACAATGTTGAGAACACTGTCCCAAAAATCCTTATGTTGTTCACAGTGGGTGTGTGGGTTGGAGGGATCTGATGTCTGGCTGCTAGCATAGAGGGACTCTGGATCTGGAGTTTTGCTTGCATTCACATGAAGGCACACTCATTTGCTAGCAGGCCTTATTAGAAAGCACAGGGGTTCCCCCTATTCTCTACTCTCAGATTTGTGCCTCAGTTGCAAATGAGAGTAGAGGAGATCCCTCACCTTAGTGGTGCCCACTGTTTGTCTACTGGGCACGGAGAGCCTTACTTGGGATAGCCACTTCTGTTGTCTCAGTCACCGGGCTTGGAGGCTCCTGTCAGGGATAGCTTCCACCCTGCTGCTGCTGCTGCAGACCTGGGAGGCTGGTACAACCACCCACTGGGAAGCCCTGGGAAGCCTGTACATTCATCTCTGTGGAACTGGAAGGCCTGCCCTGCTGTCTCAGTTACAGAGCAGGGAGGTCTGTGCTTGGAACAGCAGGTACTCTGAGCCTCCTCTGCCTAGGAGGGATGCTCATGCTTGGGTTAAGGGGAAGTTCAAGGGGTTGAATATTTGCCTTTCTCAATCCCCAGAGATGTGTGGTAACCTGGATCCAAATGGTCTCAGCTCATGGGTTGTCCCTTCTGGCTCAGGAAGCCTCAATGTCAATGTTTTGGATTCAACTGCCCCTCTGCTCACCAGTTTTGGAGTTTTGGATCTCTTGCCCTTCAGATAAGGTATTCACTGCTTGCTGCCATCTTGGATCTCCCTCTTGTATTCTGTTGATGATGCTTGTGTCTGTTGTTCCTGTTCTCTTCCCTAGGTTTTCCATCTGTAGGAATGTCTCAGATTGTGTTTGCTTTATTGCTCCTACTTCCATATTTCGATCCAGAACAGTTTTATTCATTTCTTTCTCCTGTTTGAATGTATTTTCCTGTATTTCTCTAAGAGGTTTCTTTCATTATTTAACCTGTTTGATTTTATTTTCTTGCATTTCTTTGAAGGATTTATTTTCCTTCTTTAAGGCCTCTACTGTTTTCATAACCTCAGACTTAATTTTGTATTTGTGCTTCTGGTGCTCTCTGGGGCCTGGTCTGGTAGGACTACCAGTTTTCGTTGGTGTCATATGACCCTAACTTTTGTTGCTTCTGTTCTTACAATTGGTTCTAGCCATCTGGTTGTGTCTTGTGTTAGCAGGTCTGGTGCTCCCTCTGCTTGGTCCACTGTCTGTGTCCCAGGTGGGCCAGGCAGATAAGGGGCAGGTGGAGAGATTTCCAAGCCTAAAACTGCTCCAGTGCCTCCCAGGCCTCTTCAAAATGGCAGAAAGTAGGGGTTGGAGCCAGTACCTACCTTACCTGAACTGGGTTTACCTCACCTAAACTGTGTCCCAAGTAGGCCAGGCAAATCAGCATATTGGGAACATGCAAAGAGAGCTCCAAGCCAAATGCTGCTCAGACATTCCACAGGCCTCCTCAATATGGTGGCTAATAGAGGATGGGCCCAATGCCCAGCTCATGTCTGATGGGTTCGTTGTCTATCAGCCTGTGGGAATTTGAGTTCACTGATGTTGAGAGATATTAATGACCAATGATTATTGATTCCTGTTATTTTCATGGTGGTGGTGGTAGTGTGTGTGTGTGGTTTTTCTTGGGTGGAATTATTTACTTCTTGCGTTTTCTTGGATGTAGTTAGCATCTTGTTTTGGAGTTTACCTTCTAGTATCCTCAGTATGGCTGGGTTAGTGGAAAGATACTGGTTAAATTCAGGTTTTTCATGGAAAATCTTGTTTTTCTTTTCCCATCTACAGGAATTGAAAGTTTTGCTGGATGTAGTATTCTGGGCTGGCATCTTTGGTCTCTTAGGGTCTGAAAAGATATCTGCCCAGGCCCTTCTGGCTTTTAAAGTCTGCATTGAGAAGTCTGGTATAATCCTAACAGACCTCTTGCGGCTTTTAATATTTTTTCTTTGTTCCGTATATTTAGTGTTTTCATGATTAGATGGCAGGAGGATTTTCTTTTTCAGTCCAATCTGTTTGGTGATCTGTAAGCATCTTGTACTTTTACATGCATCTTATTATTTAGATCAGAGAAATGTTTTGTTTAGTAAACTTTTTAGATTTAGCATTTTCTTTGACTGTTGTATCAGTTTCTCTGGTTGTATCTTCTATGCTTGAGATTTTGTATTCTGTTGGTGATACTTGCATCTGTAGTTCCTGTTCTCTTTCCTAAGTTTTCCATCTCCAGGATTGCCTCACTTTGTGCTTTCTTTATTGCTTTTATTTTCATTTTCAGGTCTTGAACAGTTTTATTCACTTCCTTTTTCTTTTTGGTTGTGTATTCCTTTATTTCTTCAAGGTATTTATTTATTTCCTTCACCTGTTTCATTGCATTTTCCGGTATTTATTTGAGGGATTTATTCACTATTCCCTTAAAGGCCTCTATAATCTTCATAAAATTATATTTAATGTCCTTTGCTTGCATTTCAGGTGTGTTAGGCCATCCAGGGCTTGTTGTAGTAGGACAGTTATGTTCTGGTGGTGCTATATTGCCCTGGGTTTTGTTGGATGTGTTCTTGTCCTGGCTTTAGCCATCTGGTTGTTTCTGGTGTTGGCAGGCCCTGTAGTTTCTAACGGCAGTATGCCTCTAGGATTGCAAGTAGAGCTGGTAGACCCTGATGGCTGGAGGTTTCTGGCGGTCTTTGTAGCTGCCAGACTCTGAGATTGCTTGTAGGTCTACTACAGGGAAACTGGCACACGGAGGGCGCGGATCCTACCACAGCACTGTGGAGTAAGCAGGAAATGAATTGAGGGAAGGGACTCACCTGATAGTCCCTGATGGCTTCTGCCTTTGCGATTGCAAGTATATATGGGGCTTGGGAAATGGCACGGAGGGCATGGGGCAGACCTCACTAATCTCTCTCTGTGTTTTTAAAGATCCTTCTGTAGTTCAAACTTTCTTTGTTTCTGAAAATGATCTCAAACTTCTGGATCTTTTGCTTTCATCTCCCCAGTTTTGGAATTACAGTCATGAACTAACATAATTGTTTTTATGCTATGCTATCCCAAGGCTTTATACATGATAGACAAATATTCTACCAACTGAGCTGTGGTTTTTCAGTCAAAGTAATAAAGAAGGAAGAGATTTTTATGATCTTTAGATTGGGTCAGCAACAGTCATTAAACATGTCAGACATGAACAAATTTCTGCTGTTTCATGGGGTCAGACTGTGTCTGTTTCTGACATTCATCAGGATGGGTCTCATCTGGATAAAGGAGCTTATTTTTAGCAAAGAATTGGTAACTATAGAAAGAGAAGACTCTAGAACCAAGCTGAATATTAATCTCCCTTTATATAATTGTGCCTTCATTTCCTTATTTGTAAATATGTATGATGGATTGATGGTGTAACAGTAAATTTTCTTATTTCAGTATACAGTAAATACATAAACTCTTGATCATTAGCTAGTGTTATAATAACAGTTACTGTTACTTTGCTTAATAACAACTATTTCTGATATATGTTGCTTTCATAGATTTCTGGTTCTCAGATTTTGATTTTCATCTATTGTTTTGATATCTGTCACTGATAGGTTAATTTTGATTATCCTTCAGCCTTGGACCAAAGGCAGTAAGGGAAAGCACAGGTCTCAATCACTGGCTGTTCAATGACCAATATAGATTTTCATTTTTCTACTTTGCTTGAGAAAAAATTTATAAGTAAATTAAACCATGAGGTATATCTTAAAACTTCATAGATTAAACATATTGATGATAAATTGTGGGGGGCACTAGAAACACAGTTGTTGGGTTGAAGACATGGGTGGGTGGTTAAGAACATGAACGGCTCTTCCATAGGACTTATAATTCTTTCCAAGCATCCACGTTTAGTGGCTCCCAACTGCCCATAACTGTAGCCTCAAGAGATCTAACACCTCTGGCGCCTGAGGGCACCTGAATTCATATGCACATTCTTCTACATAGATATATACATACACAAGATTGAAAATGTTAAAGAATAAAATAAAAGCAATTGTTTTACTAGTGTGGCTTGAAATCTCAGCCATAGCTAACAGACTCTTCCAAAATAGATTTTTATATCAGTGTCGTGTATTTTTTCCTCTTCACTGAAGAATTTCTGAGTGATTCTTCAGCACTTGGACAGTTCTGGAGGCAGCGTGATTGAAACAGTGAGACCCCTGGTTATCTTGTTAGGCTCCACCACTGAAGGGCAGAGCACACATGTCATTCATCCTTGTGGTTCTAGGTGTCTTTCAGCTACAAAAGATACAAACATATTTGGCAAATGAATGAAGAACTATAAATGACTAAGTGTTGACTTAATTACATCAGCTTAGAAAAATGCACATGAGGCTCTCTATCCCAAATATGTTTATTCATAAACATTCACCAAAATATTTTATTAATTATTAATATAAAAGCAGAATTAGGCCCTCCCAAGACCAGGATACACTCAGTGAATCACTTGGGTGTTTGCAGGCCAATCAAGATAGTATTACTTCTAATCATATTCCTAGAAGTGGTTAATACTTCCCCCCCACTCAACCGCCGTGCTTGACTTGTAAGCACTCAGGTGCGAAATTTGTTCTTCTCTTTAAGAACATCTTAGTAATTAGTCCCCTTCCGAATCTTGGAACCAGAGTATTCCACTGATGGGTGAAAATGAGGAGAAAGTGTTTGGGCACACTTAGGCATCAGCATGTCGAAATGAAGATTTATTAGATACAGCCATCCAAGTGATCACTAGAAGAAAATGATCAAAAGAATGAATTTACAGGGTGGGTTCAGCAAGTATTTCTTTTATTCAGTAAGCATACCCAACTCGAGTCTATTAAAAAGCAAGTTCAGGAGACACTGCATTTGCTAACCCAAATCTTGCTTGAAGACATTGACCTTGAAAACACTGTCATTTTTGAGATCAATTTTTGTGTATAAGTGGTTTTAAACTTCATGTTGCTCAGTAGAGATCTTTGGGATTTGTTTGGCTGGTAGCACAAGCTACTGTTTGAAAAGAGCAGCACCATATGCAGCACATGCATATTCAGTGGCATAGTTCTTCCTGTGGGAAGGAGGGGTGCCAGGGCTCAAGGCTCACAATGTGAATTTGCATACCACTTTGCATAAATTTGCATGCAGACTTCATAAGCTCTAATTTCAAGTATGTAAAATGAAACGAATCAATGCAATCTAGTGCAATTGTTTTCCAAGGCATTAATCACATGAACTACATTCCAGCTTTCCTTAACCAATTAATTTGATCACATCCAAGGTTAGCAGAGACAGGAAAGTAATGAATAATGGCTGCTAAATGCCTGCATAATGTTGTATATATATATGTGTGTGTGCACATGTATACATACATATGTAATGTATATCTGTTAAATATATATGTAATGTGCATGTGTGTGTCTTCTTTTCTTCCCTAGTATGTCTTTCAACAAAACTTCACTTATTAACATCTTTAAAATATTGTAGTTTGTTCCACTGCCTATCTCTGAAGTACTATACATCTCTACTTTGTGTAATTCAAAAGGGGCCATATGACTTATTCTGACAAAAAAAATGTGGTATAGGTCCCACTGAAATGGAAACTTTAAGAGCTAACACATGGTCCAATGTGCCATTTTCTCCTACCATAATATAAGCAAACTTCTGTATCAGACTATGCCATTGATTTAAATCTAGGTGAAGACAAAGAAAAGGAAAGTTACACATACCTCCATAAGGACTATGCATAAAAAAATAAATACAGGCATGTGGAAGATGTTAGCATCTTCCTTGCTCTACAACATAGCTAAAGTTTGGTAAATAATAAGGGATTCATGCTTTGAATTAGTAGAAGGAACCATTATCTGATTTGAAAAGTTTTATCAGTTTTCTCACTTTAAAAATGTTGAGGCATACGAAAAAGTATTTATTACATAATATATTTCATATTAAAAACATATATGCTTGAGGAAACAATGCATCTGTTCAGGCTCATTGCATATCTCCAAGTAGAAGACCAACAAAGTGGCAAGTATATATTATCTATTTGAGAAAGATAGGTGAGACACTAAAATTTCTTCATATGGGCAAAACCACAAAACTTTGTTTGGTTATTGAGACAGAAACCATTTTTATCTTAATGAAATTTTGATGTTCTTCATATCACACCATGAAATAAACCTCAGTTAAGTGCCTTTGCTTAGTACCTTTCAATTCACTATTATGTCAAATTAGATGAATAGTCAAATAATAACACCTTAAAATCCAGAATTGGAAAACTAAGAATTGTTCTCTATTTTCAAAAGGAAAAACTGTGACTAATTAAAAAGTAATGCAGGGATATAGATGACACAAATTCAGGGTACAATTTTCTGTGTGCCAATCTATCCTAGTGGTTTTGCTTCTGTTCCACATGCTTTCCTACAAATTTCAAATGTAGAAAAATTTGATACTGATGCTAAGAAATCAGAAAGTTAAGGAAAAAACAAGATACTGGTTTAGTTCTATTGCCATATATGTATGTATGTATTTGTATATATTCTCAAAAAAGAAGGGCTATCAATCACAAATAGGTGGTTTCTCACTCTTTCCCTAAGCACACATTAACTGATTAATCAGTAATCTCTATATAATTAATAATTTCAAAGTTGTTTTGATATTTCCACAGACCTACTACAAAATTAGTTTTCTTTTTTAGAGAAAGAAATAATACAAATATTTTCAATTATGTAAAATAAACCTCAAGAAAAGTATATAAATATTCAATGACAAATCATGAAGAAAACAAAATGGAATGATTGCCTACCAAAGAGTGAAGGATTTAATTTATTTCTAATGGCTCACACGCACATTTACATATCTGATCATTTATCAGTAGGAGTTGTTCCAGCAGAGGGATAGCTCCTGATTGTTTTTATGTATAGAAGCTAAGAGCATGATGCTTTGTACCAAACTGAATGGTTATGAAAATCCTTTGGAGGAATCCTCATTCCAGAAATTGCAGAAATAGCAAAAAAAATAAATCATTAAATTTTTGAAAACTGCATGAGTCCTAAAGTAATAACACTTGTTAATTTATGAAAGGTTGGGGATACAACTCAGGAGGAGACTGCTTATTCTTACTCTGCATGAAAAGTATTACTTGGATTTGAGGCATTTAAGTCACAGAAGAGGTGAGGAAGCAGAATAGAGTGGAGTACTTTGAAATATATTTTCTTCGTCAAAACTCAAGTATCCATAGGTGTGTGGGTTTATTTCTGGGTTCTCTTCTCAGTTCCATTGATACATCATTCTGTTTCTATGCCAATACCATGCAGTTTTTATTACTATTGCTCTGTAATAAAATTTAGACCAGGGACAGAGATACCTCCAGATGATCTGTTGTTGTACAGGAACATTTTGGAAATTCTGGGTTTTTTTTTTCCATACAAAGTGGAAAATTTTTCTTTCAAGTTCTGTAAAGAATTGTGAAAGTATTTTGATGGGAATTGCATTGAATCTGTAGATTGCTTTTGGCAGAATGGCATTTTCAATATGTTAATCCTACAGATCCAGGATCATGGGAGATCTTTCCATCTTCTGATACCTTCTTCAATTTCTTTTCTTTTCTTTTTTAATTTTAAGTTTTATTAATTATACTTTATTCACTTTGTATCCCCCCATAAATTCCTCCCTCCTCCCTTCCCCTTCCAGTCCCACCCTCCCTCCCCCTTCTCCATGAATGCCCCTCCCAAAGTCCACTGATAGGGGAGGTCTTCCTTTCCTCCCTTTGATCCTTGTCTATCAGGTCTCATCAGAAGTGGATGCATTGTCTTCTTCTTGGCCTGGTAAGGCTACTCCCTCCTCAGAGGGAGATGATCAAAGAACAGGCCAATCAGTTCATGTCACAGAGAGTCCCTGCTCCCATTACTATGGAACCCACATGAACACTGAACTGTCATGAGCTACATCTCTGCAGGGGTTTTAGGTCATCTCCATGAATGTTCCTTGGTTGGAGTATCAGTCTCAGAAAAGAACCCTGTACCAGATATTTTGGTTTTGTTGCTTTACTTGTGGATCTCCTGTCTTCTCCAGGACTTACTATTTCTACTTCTTTCATAAGATTCCCTGCACTCTACCCAAAGTTTGGCCAAAAGTCTTGGCATCTGCTTTGTTACCCTGCAGGATAGAGCCTTTCAGAGGCCCTCTGTGGCAGACACTTGTCCTGTTCCCTGTTTTTTCCTTCTTCTGATGTCCATCCTCTTTCTTTTCTGAATGTGGATTGAGCATTTTAACCAGTGTCCTCCATCTTGATTAATCTCTTTAGGTGTACAGATTTTAGTAGGTTTATCCTATAGTATACGTCTAATATCCACTTTTGAGTGAGTATATACCCTGTGTGTCTTTCTGCTTCTGGGATACCTCACTCAGGATGATCTTTTCTAGTTCCCACCATTTACCTGCAAATTTCATGATTTCCTTGCTTTTTATTGCTGAGTAATATTCCATTATGTAAATTTACCATAATTTCTGTATCCATTCCTCAGTTGAGGGGCATTTGGGTTGTTTCCAACTTCTGGCTATTACAAATAAAGCTGTTACAAATATGGTTGAGCAAATGTCCTCATTGTGTATTTGGGCATCTTTTGGGTATATGCCTAGGAGTGGCATAAAAAAACTAAACAATTTAAAAACAACACGTCAAGTAATGCAATTAAAAAATGGGGTACAGAGCTAAACAGAAAATTCTCTGTAGGGGAATACAGAATGGCAGAGGAACACTTAAAGAAATATTCAATGTCCTTAGTCATCAGGGAGATGCAAATCAAAACAACCCACCTTACACCCATCAGAATGTCTAAGATCACAAACTCAAGTGACATTGCATGCTGGAGAGGATGTGGAGAATGGGGAAACCTCCATTGCTGGTGTGAGTACAAAATTGTACATCCAGTTTGGAAATCAATCTGGCTCTTTCTCAGACAGTTAGTGAAGTCTTTAAAAATTTTTATTGGCCTTTATATTTTCTTCTTTCTTTTTGTAAATTATTTATTAAATTCATTAGGCAACTTGTTGAATGGCAAATTAATTCTTGGAATGTAATTTTTGTAATTCTTTCTAAATTCTGGATATTAGCTCCTCTGAAATAAGCTGAAGTGATTGTATTCCATTCTGTCAGATGTCTGTGTGTTCTCTGGATAGTTTTTTCTGCTGTGCATAACCTTTTTTTTTTTTTTTTCTGCTGTAGGAATGATCTTCTTTTTCTTGATTTGTCAGTCCATCCTAGTGAAAGGAATACACTCCTTATTATTAACTTTACCTCCTCAATTCTGTAATTAGCACCACAGCCTGATCATGACAGTGTCCCCTAAGACCACTTCAGATCTTCTGGATAAGGAGGCACTGCCTCCTTAGTCTGCTCTTCCCCCTGCTTTCCTGGCACTTCCTCTGCACCTCTATATCTCTATACTGTTGCACACGTGTTATCTGCCATTTTGTGATTTGGGAGGAAGAAAGTGAATTGGTTTTTGTACAAAGAAAAAGATATGAATATAATTTCATATTCTGTACATAGAAATTCATCTTTGCCAGCGCCATTTGTCAAATGTACAGACTTTCTTTCTAGGTATATTTTTTGCCTCCTTTGTCAGAAATATTGGTGGACAAATATTTGTCATCTTATTTCTGGGCCTTCTATTTAATTTCATTGGTTCACTTATTTTATGCCATTGTTAGGCTGTCTTTATTACTATAGATTTCTAGTATAACTTGAGATTGGGCATCACAATACTCCCAGTATTGTTCTTACTCCTCAGAATTACTTTGGCTGGTGATGATCTTTTGTGATTTGACGTGAATTATTGAGATTTTTATAAATCAATTAAATATGATGTTCAAATGATGATAAATATTACATTAAGTCTGCATTAATTTTGGTAAGATAGACATTTTCACAATATTAATTTTGCCAGTTCAGGAGCATGGAAGATATTTCAGCATCTAGTATAGTTTTTAATTTGCCGTTTCAATGCCTTGAAATTTTTGTTGTAGAGTTCTTTCTCTTTTTGTCATGTATATCCCTAAATGCTTATTTTTTAACTTAGTTTGAGTTGAATATTTTTCCTAATTTTCTTCTCTGAGTGTACACAGTCGGTATGTACAACAATTGTTTGTTTTTATTTTAAATTCTAATGTTTTAATTGCAGTATGCTGACCAATCTTGAACCTTGAATAAACACTATCTTCCTCATTCCTCAGGTGTGTTTTTTTTTTCTTTTCTTTTCTTAGTGTCTTTAAAGTTCCCTTTGTAGCTTTGAAGTCACACTGGAGGTAATTTTCCACTGGTTTGCAGTGAAGACCTATGATCTTGATGTCACCATAATTTAACCACACTTAATATGCCATTTTTTGGAACACAAACTTTTATTGCTATAATAATTCTGGCAGCTCAGTATCCCAGTGGTACCCTAGTAAGGGGAACAGGGACTGTCTCTGACATGAACTCAGTGACTAGCTCTTTGACCGCCTCCCCTGGATGGGGGAGCAGCTTTGCCAGGCCACAGAGGAAGACAATACAACCATTCCTGATGAGACCTGATAGCCTAGGGTCAGATGGAAGGGGAGGAGGACCTCCCCTATCAGTGGACATGGAGAGGGGCATGGGAGGATATGAGGGAGGGTAGGATTGAGTGGAGAGGAGAGAGGGGCTACATCTGGGATACAAAGCAAATAAACTATAATTAATATAAGAAATAAAAATTTAAAAAATCTAAAAAAATAATTCTCACCAGTATTTATAAAGAATATCTTAAATACTGATCTTGAGGGCCATAAAAGATTTTTTTAATCAAACTTCTTTTTTTTAGGTGAAATTCCAGATCTTTGAAAATTTTGTTGCAGATATATAAAGTCTCTAAAGATATCTGGGACATTTCAGAGTATGGGAATTGCAAAGCCATAAATGTGACATTGTGGGGCCTACAAGAAGCACAGTGAAACCCTATGGTAATCCTGATGTTATATAGGTAGGAAAACTCTTGTCAGATTTTGTCCAGAGGCAAGAGAGTTGAGTACAGCTAAGTTGTAGATATACAAAGCTGAGTTCCAGGGAGGCACAGATCTTACCTTAGAGCTCAGTAAAACTCATGACATTTTAATGAGGTAGTGCTTTACTTTTATTTCTATAAAACAAGTGAGGTTATTATTGCAACTGACAAAAGAAAAATAGGAGAAATAAAATAGAATAAACAAACAGAACTAGCTATGATACTAGGACTAGGCAAAAATGAATCCATCATGATTGTTAAGAAAGTTTCTCTTCAGACCATGCTAGACAATTTTCTGGAGAAAGGGAAATATTTGTGCTTCAGTCATGCTGTTGGAAAGAAGCAGAATTAGACACAGATGGTTACATTGAAGAGGTTTTGGTGAAGGAATTATTTGTACTAAGGGTTAGTATGTTGAAATAATCAGCATAAATGTAGATCTCCGTAATCAGCAGAAATGGAAAGTTGTTTGTTTTGTTTTGTTTTTTTTTTT
>JAQQSO010005277.1:0-12163 GCA_028658305.1 Pachyuromys duprasi
CCTATAGGTTTATATAAGTGAGTATATACCATATGTTTCTTTCTGCTTTTGGGATACCTCACTCAGTATGATCGTTTCCAGGTCCCACCATTTGCCTGCGAATTTCATGATTTCCTCCTTTTTTATTGCTGAGTAGTATTTTGCAAAGGTATTTAACAGAGATGGAGAAAACCCATGACAGGATAAAATGTGTTGCTGTCTATAGAAGCTGCCCCTCTGTGGATAGTCTGTTACAGATGAAGGAGAGACTACTTATTTCATTTCCTCTATACTTCTTGTTCTTCCAGGGATCACACTGGGGATGATTAAACGGCTTTTCTTTATTGTTTGTTAAGTTTGACTCTTCCCAGGAATGGTGGACAGTTCCCATGGAAACCTCTGGAGGTGTCATAAGAGCAAAACAGGTCACAGACAGTCATTCACATCTTTCCCGAAAGCAAAATAGTTTATTCATTCTTCCTGTAGAAGCCATACTTTAGGACATTTGAATCTAAGATCTATGAAGTAGGTCTGTTTTGTTGTTAGTATTCTATTCCCGTTCAAAGGAAAAGCAACCATGGAAATGTTTTCACTCAAAAGAAAAAAATATATATAAAGCTAAAGTTATTTTGCACACAAACTCAAAAAAGATTAAACTAGAATATAATATCTCCTAGGTTTTAAACAATTTGAGCTAGTCAGGCTACCAGAGTTCTGAATGGAGCAGAAATAGAATTTAAAAAGGAAATAATGATCACAGCTTCAATAGCCCAAACAACACATACGATCACTTTATAAGACTGTAGAACAGAAACTTCAATTACATCAAAACAGGAAATCATATTGCTTCAGTCATGATTTATGTAAAGAAGCATAGAGGAAGAGAGGCTATAAAACAAAATTTCTTGCGCATGTATGTGTTTCATTTGACAACAGGAACTTCCTTAAGCTCTTTAAATGAAAGATGCCGTGTTAGTCTTTCGAGTACCATTTATAACTCTGTAAAATCTAAGCACAGTTTTCGGTGTTTTCAACATGTGCTGCTCCTCTAGTGAATGCAAACATCATCTCTCATGGGAAACAGAAAAGCCGTGCAACTGTACTGCCCAGTTTCAATCCAGCCCTTTCCCTACAACAGCAGTGTCAACAACCTAGATGAAGAATAGTTCCCTACTTCGCTCGTTCTTGCCCCTTCATCTCTCTGTGTAAGGGCTACTGTTGAATATATGTCTCTTCCTTCCCACAAAGCTTGAAAGGTTATTAACTTCATGTATAATTTTTGTGTTGCTGTGCTCATGCTTACCCTTAACTTTAGTCAGGTTTTAGTGCCCAGCACTCCTAGGAGACTGCATTTATCCAGATGAATGGCCACCAAATCCGGTTCTCAGAAACTACCTCTCACAAATCTGATCCCCTTTTCCTCCTTGATATCATTTCTATTCAAGTTTTTGGAAAATCTATGCCTTTCTACTTCACTCATAAATCCTTTTTTCTAGATTTATCAAGATAACCTTTGGCAACCTTGACTACTACCTGGCCCCATCCTAGCACACAGCCATCTCTTTTCACTTTGTGAATTTAAATACTACTCATACACAAACTAACTCCTAATTTTTTTTCTATGAGCCATTCAACTACTGACTCCAAGCCTTTTCAGTCAGCTTAATACCTTATTTCACTGTGTAGACACATAAGAAATCTTACTAAAATTCTGTCATTGCAAACAGAAGCTAAGTTTGTGGAATGCTGTTGTGGTCTGTTGATCACAGATGGGCTAGCTCTTCTTCAAATTGTAGGACTGGTCATTCTTAGTGGGCCTAACTCTTCTTTTTTCTTTGGGATTGAAGCTAAAGAATATTAGTCAATCAGAGCATTATAAGAGTTCTTATAATGATGCAACAAAGCAAAGAGGCTGAGTCTAAACCCCTTTGTCACTGTAAGACCTAGTGACATGTTGGATAAAAGCATCAGTACTGTCTGCATGGATTATCCTGTCTCCATCTCCCACTGCACTTTAGCTCCATTGGGATTATAGGTATGCTAGTATGCACACATAGATTTGAAATGAAGTGTTCATACTTGTGCATCAAGCACTTTACCCACTGACCCAACTCCCCAGTCATCAAAATGTATTTTTCCTCCCCCTTAGAGCAGGAGAGTGGGAGAGGTGACTTTGCACCTCACCAGGGGAACACAGTAAAGCCAATCCTGGTGGTACGGGTGTAGGTAAGCTGGCCCTGGTGGCAAAGGCACTGTGTAACTGGCCCCAAAAACATGCAAACAGGAGAGCTAAGCATGCCTTTTGCCGGCTGCAGTTTTGGGTGAGCTAGCTGGGGCAGTGCTAGAGAGCTCACTCTGGCAGTGTGGACCCAGGAGAGCTGGCAGGCTAACCAACTCAGCTTCCTTCCAGGCCCACATCCAGGGCTCTGGTTTGGCCCACCCCAACATATACCCCATCTATGAACTGCTGGAGTACATGAAAGGGACAGTCCTGCAGATCCAAATCTGTAAGATCTCCATGACAAAGAACAACAATAGTATATCTGAGAGGGTCCCAGTGAGGATCCAATGCTGAGTGTGGCAGAAACCAGAGGGCTCAGTATCACTGACTCATTGCAATGAACATTTCCAACTAAAGTATGAACAAAAAAGTTCACTGTGGAACACACTGAGATACACTATAGCTTCTACAGGGTGGATTATTTTTTGTTTTTCTTATTCTATCTTATTTAAATTTCTTTTGGAGAGTAAGTTCCAAGGGCAGAGGGTAGATATGAAGGGAAAAAGAGATGAGTGGGATTGTGGTACATGACACAAAGATTCAATAAAATGCTTTTTTTTTTAATTTCCCCTTCTCAGAGAGGAGGCAACTACATATCTTGCTTGCCTATCATGAAAAGAAAAATAAGCAATTGGATTGAAGGGATGTCAAGCTTCAGGTAATTAACAGAGAGTATGAGTTGAGTATTTAAAAAGAATGTTCCCCGATGACCTAGAGAGGACAGGTGCTCCACAAGGACCAAATATATCAGGGCACAGGGGTCTTTTATGAGACTGTCTCTCCAACCAAGGACCAAGTATGGTGATAACCTAGACCCCTGCTTGTATGTAGCAAATGGTAGCTCAGTACCCAACTGGGTACCCTAGTAAGGGGAACAGAGACTATTTTGGACATGAACTCAATGGCTGACTCTTCTACCTCCCCGCCCCCCGAGTGAGGAGCAGCCTTGCTAGGCCACAGAAGAGGACATTGCAGCCATTCCTGAAGAGACCTGATAAGCTAGAGTTAGACAGAAGGGGAGGAGGTCCTCCCCTATCAGTGGACTTGGAAAGGGGCAGGGAGGAGATGAGGGAGGGAAAGGAGGGATAGGGAGGGGATGCGGGAGGGGGTTATGGCTGGGATGCAAAGTACATAACCTGTGATTAATATAAAATAAAAAAGTTAAAATTTAAAAAAAGTTGTGAGAGAGATACCATTCCTTCTAAGATATACATGCTTCAAAACTTTTAAAAGAGTGAAAATCAAGAAAAATAAACTTCTGGTGCTCATTTTAAGTTGACTGACTTGTTTATTTATAAAACATTAATGAAGAATAAAGAAGGCAGATATGTAAAGTTTCAAGTTCTTAAGTGCAAGCTGAGATATCTGCATAGAACCTGTTGCATAAAGCCACAGGGGAGGTTTGCTAGAAAAATAATAAGAATACCGATCAGAAATAGATTTCCCCAACAGAGATAAAATAAAACAAAAACAACATATGTTCTCTACCTGGATAGAACTACTTACAGTTTCAAATGTCAAAGAAAGCCAAGGGAAAGGACACCTCCTAATTGTTTGAGTATGTTATTTTGGTACCAATTAACAACAATGACAGTGATATACTGTGTATTAGGGAAAGCTAGAACAAAGAATTTTTAAAAGTCCTCAGCATAAAATGTGATAAAGATTGAAGAAGATAGGTGCTTTACCCTAATTTATATACTACTTAACCTGCATGTGCATCAAAACTTTGACCTTACCCAAGATTACCTATAATTCTTTTTCTCATATAAAAATAGCATAAAATTAGTTTATGATATAGATAGTAAAATTATTATTTAAGTAATGTTATAAAGACTTCTTTCAAATGGTACTACAAATAGTGTGCAACATTTAACTTTATGGCGAAAAGTGAAAAGCTCTGCCTCCATACTGGAGAAGAGAAAGCAGAGGTAACTTTTCTGCAGTCATTCCCATTAACTTCAGAGTTTGGCTCTAAAGAAGAGACTTTTTAACCTTGTGGTAAATGCTTCTTATGGCAAGAAGTCAATTTACAAAATGTTTGCTGCTTGTCAAGTGTGGCACATAGCATTTATTAGACTATTCACTTTACACGTATAGAAATATTCCTGTCTTCCTAATTAGACATTTTAACTATGGTTTTATATAGAGAGGCATAGACAGAAGAGTAATGAAAGGGAGACAAGAGAGGAAAAAGAGAGAGAAGCAGAAACAGAGAGACAGAAAGGGCAGAATACACATTTTTCAGGCATAATTCTTGATGGAAAATTGTCCAAACCAGTATAATAGCACTGTGGTCAACTTTTGCGCTTACTGTGTTAGCATGGAAACTAAAAACACATCAATCAAAAGTAAGACATCTTGTTCTGACATTTTCACTAAGTAGTCATTTCAAATTCTTTTCAAACACCATCCTTATAATATTTTAGTTTAATTGTTTGCATATGCCTAAACATAGAGGAAAAAAGGCACATGACTCAGACTAGCAACAATGCAGCAAGTTGGTTGAAAAACATATAAAGACAGAATTTCAAGGCATATTTTCTGTGGCCTGAGGGAAGGCTACTTTCTAGCAATGAAGATCTCCATCATGAGCACATAAGTCTTTAGGTGATTTTAGAGTGTAGCAAAATAATGTAAGCAGGGTAGTGGGATGAGGTGATTAAGAATACATGAAGCTCAAGTTTACAGTCAGTGACAGATAGCTCAGTGAATCTGTCTACTGACAAACACTGCCATTCAACTTCCCTTGATTTAACTCCTTTGCTCTGCTTTGAAAATCATGCAATGGAAGCACACACACCTCAGAACAGTACTTCAAACCATGGAGTTTCTACATTGTTAAGAACCTTTTGTACTACTTCCCTGATGGACTGAATTTAAGGGCCAGCATAAGGCAGACGGAACATTTCTGCAATAAGAAAAACAATCTAATAGCTGACCCGAAGAACTTCACTCACTCGAAAATTTACCTTGTTTAAGTCACAAAACAAATCTTTCCTATTACAGAAGAATCAATACAGTATAAAGGCACAACTCAATTAAAGAAAATCTACAGTAGTTTAGTATTTGAGAATGTAGTAAGAAAATTAACAGGCTCACTACAGAGAAACTGCAAAGTGTGTTTATGTGTGTGTGTATGAGACAGAGAGACAGAGACAGTGAGACAGAGGAAAAGGCAGACAGATATCACAAGGAGAAGATGGAATGTTTCATTGACAACCATAACGTTATTCAGCTAAACATTCAAAAGCATTAAATTTGTACCTCACATATTATCACATTTGTCCTTGACTTTGGCCCGTCTCTGATCCAGATTATTAACACATCAGAATACAATATAAATGTCACATATTGGAATTATCCCAAGGCATTTTGTCATATGAAGAGAGAGACATTAACATTTACTGACTCATTGAATTTAATCATCATGAGATAATTATTAAGTCCATTCATCAAACCTCATAAGAGTCATATATTCTAGTATTACACACTCAGAAACTGTGTTTTAAGCCAAAGGTTTATAAAATTACAATCAGCATGACTTCTATTTTCCTGAATAAATTTATAAACTGTATATAAATTTACACAAAATTACATTCTAAGAAATAGATAATATTTAAGCTTAAAAGCATCATGTTAAAATTGTTCCTACTATGAATTTTTGAAGTTTTAATTTTATGACTAATTACAATTTATTCATTTTGTATCCCAGCAGTAGTCCCTCCTATCTCCTCTCCCAATTCCACTCTCCCTCCCTCTTCTTTCCCTTGTTCCTCCCCCAGTCCACTGGTAGGGGCAGACTTCTTTCTGTTCCATTTGACTTTAGCCTATCAGGTCTCATCAGGACTGTCTCATTATCTTCCTCTGTGGACTGGTAAGGCTGTTGCCCCCATAGGGGGAGGTGATCAAAGAGCCAGCCACTGAGTTCATGTCAGAAACAGACCCAGTTCCCCTTTCTTTTTGCTGGTAGTCAGCTAATGTGGACTACACAATCATTCCAATTTGGGCAGGCTTCCTGGGAAAATGGAAACCTTCAGGTAAATCAGTAACTGGAGAAGTCCCTTGGGAGAATGAAGGGAATTGGTTAAAGGAATTAGAAAAAGGGGGAAGCTGTGATGTAGAATCTAAAAGCAAAGGTTTTAATGAGGAGAGATGGGGTAGCTGATAAGGCTAGTTGGAGAGCCTCACACAACGAAGGACACAGATGGAAGCCAAAAACTGTAAGGTCATTTGTAAGAAAGGTATGATATTTTGACCCTAGCAAAGCCTCCTACTATTGGGGAATACAGAGCCCAAACTGGCCATCAGCCTTAAGATAGCACTACCTCAAGATCCACTCCTGGGCATATACCCAAAAGACGTCCCACCATTCAATAAGGGCATTTGTTCAAATATGTTTATAGCAGCTTCATTTGTAATAGCCAGAATGTAGAAACAACCTAGATGTCCCTCAATGGAGGAATGGATACAGAAAGTACCCTAGGGAGGATGCTTAAATCTCATTCATAATGGCAAACAGGATAGACACCAGAAGCAGTAGAGGAGATCAACAAGATGGTAGCCTTCTATAGAGTGTCCTCTGAAAGGATTCACCCAATAGGGGATTTAAACAGATGCTGAGACTGAAGGCCAAACTTTTGGCAGAGCACAGGGAGTCTTATGGAGGAAGAGAGTGGTGGGATTAGAGAGACATGGAGGGGTCAGGAGACCCACAAAGGAGGCCAACAAAAGTAAAAGTTCTGAGCCCATGGGATCCTGCAGAGACTGATGCACCAAGCAAGGACCATACCTGGAGAGGACCTAGACCCCCTGCTCAGATGTGGCCAATTAGCACTTCAGTCTCCATGTGGATCTCTGAGTGAGGGAAGCAGGGGGTACCTCTAGCATGAACTCAGCTGACTGCTCTATGATCACTTGTGCCTGATGATGCAGCCTTGCTAGGCCACAGATGAAGAGGATCCAAGCAGTCCTGGGGAGACTTAACTAGCTGTGGGCAGATGGCAATAGGGGAGAACTCCCCCTTTCAGTGGACTATGGGAACGTGATAGGGGAAGAGGGAGAGAGTGTGGACTGGAGGGAGTTGAGGGAGGGGGCTTCAATCAGCATATATAAAGAATAAATTGTGAAGAAGAGTAAATTATGAAAAAATTATGAAAACTTATGAAAAATTATGAAAAAGAGTAAATTACAGAGAAAGTAGAGAATAAACAAAAATCAAAACACCACCAAAGAAACAGACAGACAGATAAACAGATAGATGATATATGATAGGTAGGTAAGTAGGTAGGTAGGTAGGTAGGTAGGTAGGTAGGTAGGTAGGTAGGTAGATGAAAAAGAAAACTATACAGGTGAGACCCTGACTGGATTCATCAAAGGAGCCTGTGATCTGTCATGTATTTGGAAGATAATCAGGAGCTAATGAAAGCAGTTGCGGTGGTAACTAATCACAGTAAAGGACCCATCACTGGATCCTCTCTATCACAGTGAGGCTTCCTCTACCACTGCTGAAAAGGCACAGCAGGAAAACAACTTTCAGAAATGTGTGTCGCAAAAAATAATTAACAATACAACTAATAGTTTCCGCTTATAATACCTAGACATTAAAGAGATCATCCCATTCCAGATTCAGAAATGCCTAATAATGATGGATTAAAATTCCTGAAAGATTTCTTTTTCTTTATACTGTTTGTTTTCGTTAGTTGCTAGTTCTTTTTCTTCCCTCCTTTCTGTTTCTCCTCCCCTTCTCTGGTTAGGCAATGAAGAATACACAGTTGAAACTACCAATAGTAACAGGTGCTGGAGAATATAAATAATTAGACTTTTCCTACAATACTATGGACTGAACATGAGAGACATACAAAGACAAGAGTGACCAGTGTTTGTGATTAAGTCTTAGACAATGGGCTTCACATTCACCTTGGGAAGTTCTGATTACCACCATTTTTCAGACATGATGACATATAACTAACATTCAGAAGAGAAAGTACTAAAACCAGGTTTATGCAACTAGAAAACAGCTCTTTGTTTTCCTAGCACACTACACTTAAAGAAACAACTGCAGGGTTACGACCACTGGCAGCTTTTGAAATCAAGATTGTGGGTTAAGGCAGGGTATGCTTTGCAGTAAAGTAAAGTACAAAGTACAAAGTATCAGTGAACACTGAGAGTGAAAAAAAATCAACTAATAGCTATATATATATATATATATATATATATATATATATATATATATATAATGTTTTTACATGTGTGTTGCTGGGACAGGATGTAAAATGTAAAAATATACTTTAAAATTTTAGATTATCTTATTTCATGTGTTTGAGTGTTTTATCCAAATGTATATATGTACCACATACGTGCCTGGTGCCAACAGGTATTAGACTTCTAGAATTATATACTGAATGGTTGTGAGCCAGTTTGTGGGTACTGGCAACAAAAGTCAGGGCCCCCAAAGAGAAGCAAGTGCTTAAACACTAAATGTCTCTCTATCCCCTAACTTGTACATTTTATTATAAGAAACAACAAAATAACTCAGAAAGCGACTGCATCCTCAACACCTGAAAATTATATTATTTATCTTAAAAAGGAATGAATTTGTGGTTAATATATAATATCAATGTATAGATTATATATAGTAAGATAAGAATTAAGATATAATGAGTAAGTTAATTATGCTCCAATAACATATTAAATAAAATTAATAATTAATATTAACATATAATAAAGCTGAGGATTCCTAGTTATCCATTAATATAAAAATTAAATAACAGAGCTAATTTATCCAGATACCTAATGAATTATAAGTTACCGAACAAATACATTAAAAAGAGAAGCTAAGCAAGAAGGACGACCCTGGGTAAGATGATCAATCCTCACTCAGAAAGACAAATGGAATGAACACTGGAAGAAGGAGAAAACAGGAAACAGGACAGGAGCTTACGACAGAGGGCCTCTGAAAGACTCTACCCAGCAGTGTATAAAAGCAGATAATGAGACTCATAACCAAACTTTGGGCAGAGTGCAGGGAATCTTAGGAAAGTAGGGGGAGATAGAAAGACCTGGAGAGACAGGAGCTCCACAAGGAGAGCAACAGAATATCTGGGCACAGTGTTCAGTGGAATGGGAGGAGATGAGGGAGGCAGGGTGGGATTGGAAGGGTATGAGGGAGGGGACTTTCGCTAGGATACAAAGTGAATAAACTGTAATTAATATAAAAATAAAAAATTAATTAAACAAACAAACAGAATAAAAAGAACATAATGCCAGTCTCAAAAAGAGATCAGTGAATAACCATGTTTCGCAGACAAACCTAGTGACCAGAATTTGATCTCAATAACTGCACTAACAAAGGACAGTCACATATGTATGCAGTTGTATGCACACGCAATAATAATAATAATAATACATTTTTAGTAAGAAAATCTCAGCTTTGACATTTTATTTTATCAAACAAAATAAGAATCTTTCTAAGAAAACAATCAGCTTCCTCTGTTTGTGTGGTACTCTTGTATACTAGACAAGGATCTATGACTCTGTACTAGTGAACGCCTGGTAGATTACACACACTCCTTTCAATGGGATGAAGCTCAATATTAAGAGGTAAGCATTTGACAAAAGGTTGAGTTTTGACAATATTTTATCATACTTTCATGATTGTTTCTTCTTGTTCCCAGTTTGTCTTTATTATCCAAACTACCTTCACACCCTGAGTCAACTTAAATAATTTAAAGCTCAGTCTAACCTTACCACAGTTCTAGGTTTTATATGGTTATTTCTAGGCATTAAGATGGCATAGCCACAGATTTTCACTGTAAAGGCTTAATGAGAACTTTGGGACTGAAGAGAGCTGGAATGTGACAAGGGAAGAGAGCCAAGCTAGCAAGATGACCAAAGCCTACCTGAAACCCACTACCCCAAACAGGTTCAGATCACTGTGTCTCACTGACATATCAACTGAATTATGAAAAATTGTTTAAGTGTGATCTATTACTGGGGACAAAAGAATACTAGGAGACCTAATTTGATGAAGCTACAAGAGAACACATTTTTCCTTAAAATAAAATTTAAAGAGTCACAAACTCTCTTAACCCTACTGTTACTTATTTTCCAATAAGCAAAGAAATGGCAAAATTGAAGAGCACTGTGTTAGAGAAGACAATCACAAACTAGGTCAAGAGACCCTAACACTGACCCACACTTCTGAGGAAGAAAAATGATCTTTCTCTTCTCTTTCCCTTTCCCTCTTCCTTTCTTGTCCCTCTTTCTCATCTCTTCCTCTTCCATACTTACACACACGTGCACATTCATGCTCACCTGATATCTCACTTCATAAAAGTAAATTAAAATTACTATGAAAAATGATGGTCCAGGGTTGGAAAATCTATAAAATATCCTGGGCAGATTTTCCTTTCTCAGAATACCTTAGAATATTCAGAGACTACCACACAGGTGAGGACTGACCTGGTTTTCATATGCGGGATCTCAATGTTTAAAGTCAATGAACTGAAAAAAAAAAAAGATTTCCAATGTGCCGGGCATTTCTTTATTTCAAGTTGCCACTTCCAAGTTTAAACATATACATGAATACTGGAATCCTAGGAATGGAAGGATAAACACAATCCAAGGCATGTTCTCAAGCACCCACGTTACCTTTATAACCAAATGAGTAATCTACTATAAGTGGGCACCTCACTACCATTTTGCACCTGCATCTGCCTTGGAGTACTTTACTTGTCCAGTCAAAGCTGAAATTTCAATGGTGTTGAATCTTCTCCCTTTAGCATTTTTTAGAAAACAGGAAAAGTACAAATATAGTATAAATTAGTCATGATCCACCATGGGAACTAGGTACATGAATGTTTTTAGGTGAAACAACTCCTGTTTAGTGACTCAAAGTGCTGAAAACAACAACAAGGATATAGAGTAGAAATCTTAACATTTGGAGATTAACTTCCTCTCAGAATCCAGATCACTTTATATTAGGGATAAATCTGTGTGGCTGTAACACTCCAAGGATGGCTATGGACTTTTATCACCCTGACACCATGTACACACACACACACACACACACACACACGCATGTGCCTTCACTTGACAAAGATTCAAAAGTAACTTAAAATTGCTTTCACCAATTTTTATTTTTCATTAAAATTTGCCATTGATGCCTTTAATTATAACCTTATCTTAGTCTCATCACAGAGTGAAACACTAAGTTTATCATGACAGAGCCCAATTATAAAATTGCTTAATTCTATACTCAGAGTAGCAGTATATCAGATACTTGATTATGTCTATAATCCCTTTCTTCATCTGAAAATCAAAGACGGTAATGGTAACAACCTCATGCAATGTCTAACACACAAGATTCATTCAATAATCTAATAACATTTAATAATCTTATATTTTAATATACTATAGGACTCAAAACTATGCCCCCAATGATTCCTACATTCACAGTCTTCTTGGAGGTATTGTCACCTACTCCTACACATTGCTATGAGTACTGAACAAGAAAATGAATATTAGTGAAACTAAGAATTTGAACACATCATGTAAAATAATACTTGAGAAAATTTTCTTTGATCTGCTTAAGCTACCAATATTTGTCAAAGTAAATTCAGATCAATCCACAAATAAAGGAAGATAAATAGAACTGTCTTTTTAATCTGGCTATTGCTGATTCAAAATTACAAAGAAAATAGAGATTTTTTTCTTTAAATCTAAAAAAATGAACATGAAGTACAAATTACAAGAGGGTAGTTAAAAAGCAAAAAATCAAGTAATCCAATTAAAAATGGGGTATGGAGCTAAAAAGAGAACTCTCTGTAGAGGATTATAGAATGGCAGAAAAACACTTAAAGAAATGCTCAGCATCCTTAGCCATCAGGGAGATGCAAATCA
>JAQQSO010005278.1:0-12161 GCA_028658305.1 Pachyuromys duprasi
TCTTTCCACCTTCTAATATCTTCTTCAATTTCTTTCTTCAGATATTTGAAGTTTTTTTTTCGTATAGGTCTTTCACTTGCTTGGTTAGAGTCACCCCAAGGTACTTTATGTTGTTAGTGGCTATTGTGAAGGGTGGTGTTTCCCTAATTTCCTTCTCGGCCCTTTTGTCTTTGGATCCCTATGTCTTAAAGGCTTATCTTTAGCTGATGACACTGTTGGGATGTGTTGTAGCTAATGGAAGTGGGACACATTTGAAGGAATGATTTTTAGGGGGACATATACAACTGAGGGGGATCTTGAAGTCCTGGGTCTTTCTTCCCTTTTATTTCCAGGCAGCTGCAAGGTGAGCTCATCTGACTACACAATCCCACCAGGATGCACTTTCCTGCTACCACAAGCCAAAAGGCAACAAGCCAACCTAACATAGACTAAAATCTCTGAAAATGTGAGCCAAATAAATCTTTCTTCCCTATAACCTGATTTGCTCATGTATCTTTGACACAGTGATAGAAAACGGATTACCACATCTAAGACTGATTTCTTTTCTTTGCTTCCCCCAGCATTTTAGTCTATTAAAACTGTCCTAAACATGTCAGGTTTATGTCATTGACTCTAAAAACAGTGTTTAATGAAGCATGCGTGGTAACTTAGAACTCAGCTACTGACCCTCTTTTGAGTCACTCAGTCAGGTGGTACTCTGACAGTATCAACTTTCCTAAATAAATGATTCTAATAGCATGGGGGTGGGGGAAGAATCAGGTTCTTAAACTTTTGGAATTGGCTTTAGAATAGTAACAGAGAAGCACTTAGTGGGACGCTAAAGAAAAGCATATAGACATTGCTGTCAGTATTGTCTGCCATTTGGATTCATTTCATACTTCTGGTCATAGAGTAGACATAGCTGTTACACAGATGACCCACAGGTGAATGAGATACAAAAAGAAACTTCATCACAATCATTGTTAGGCACTGAGATTTTTAAAAATAATGTTTTATTTGAGTTTCAGGTATAAAAGATATTCTCTTCCATTTTACGCATCAGTCTGTTGGGCATCATCACCAAATATATAAATCCAAGGAGGTTACCAGACTGGCTTCCTACAAAGGAGAACATTCTACAGGGAATACAATAGCTCTTTCAGATAACCAAAGAAACTAAAGGAAAGTACTTTGCTTCAATTTGCCAGTGCTATTTATTTTCTCCACATGGTCATTTCCTCATGATTGCTAGAAGGGGTTATTACAACTTTTTAAAAATGAAAAGTAGTATTTAGTTTTAGTGAAAAGGAATTATAGTATCTCTGAAATCAATAGGGTGGGTGGTGTCCAGCTTCAGGCCAGAGACATAGTGGAGGAATGAAATTGATGTGTGGTTTTGTAACAGAACTGGACTCTGAGTAGAGTCCACTTTTCTCTGTTGATGTTGATTGTAAAGTAAGATTTCAAAGACATTCATCTGAGAGCTTGCACACACAGACTCATAGGTACAGACTACATAATGTTTAAAAAAACTACATTTCTATAATTCTTTTAAAAATCACTACTGGAAGAAATCCATTTGAATTGCCAAATGATAGTTCATTTATAGATTTGTAAACAAAACATCAAACTAATTGTAGCTTTCAAAGTTTCTACGCATACACAATAAGATAATTCAAATAAGAACTATATATTAGAGCTGACTATTATGAATTAGGTAACAACAATCTTAGATACTAATCCCTACAAAACTACTAATTTCCAGAGAGGAGACAGTTCAATTAATTCCATTATATTCTTGATCAGCTTTTCTGTGCCAGTGACGTCCTGAGATTTCCTTTTCCTTTAACATGCACATCTGTAATACTTCTGTAATACAATTGGAGAGATTGTTCCAATATCGTCACAAGCATTAATTTATCATAACTTTATAACAACCCTAGATATTGTAAATATCAGGAATGGGGTGCACAACTGAAGCATAGATAAACATCTTACTCTAAGTGAGGCTTTTCAATCATCACTTTGCACACAGTGATGTACGAAAACTCTGCACATAATGATTAAAGCATGCTATCTCATGAATTTACCCTTCTATCTTACATATAGCTAAGCCGTTATTGCACAAAATCACTGTTACTGAAGCCTCATTGGATCAGAAGAAGCTTTAGGACTCAAACATGTGTTCCATACACACCAACATTCCACAGTATGTGAGGGATGCTCTGGCATGCTCATATTTAGGTTCCTGTTTATAATTTTTTTCTGTTGGGGAAGGCTTTGGCACACATAAAGTATTGCTTTTATTTCTTGTTCTTGGATTAGATGTTGATCTTCCAAAATCCTCTACAAAATACCCAGTGATGTGGAAATTCTGAACAGATGTAGTGCTAATGTCAATCCATTTATATTTGAAACATCTCTTGGTTCCTATGTAAGTTCAAACCCACCTTTAGGTGAAAGTGCCATAGAGATGCCTCCCATCTCTCTACATAGGAAATTTTGAGCACTATATCTACCAAGAAATCAATGCATGACAAACTCAGCGCTCATATAATTTCCACCTTAGAAAGGCCCCTCAAGTGATGCTTTTAACTTAGATTACACATTAATTAACAAATCATGTGTCATTTTCAATCAATGATATACCTTTCCAACTGGAATTACTAATGCTGCAATTCTCTTCAGCTTCCACAGCCATTTGTCAGTGGGTCAGACATTTTGTCAGAAAGTACACAGTGAATTTAAATCTCACTGATAAGGTGTGTGTGTGTGTGTGTGTGTGTGTGTGAGAGAGAGAGAGAGAGAGAGAGAGAGAGAGAGAGAGAGCGCAAAAGGAGAAGAGAGAATGTGTATTTATCTTTTCTTTTTGATATGATATTATTAACTATTCCTCAGAGGACCACTGTAGGAAGATAACAAAAATGATGAATTTGATTTGAGATAAGTTGATTTTGCAACCCACAGGGAACAACTCTAATGCAGTTAAAAATGCTTCACAAAGTGAAGTAAATAGGAGGTGTGCTTGAGAGTTTTAAATCAGGTTTTTGTACTATATTGAAAACTCATCAGACAAAGATAACATGTCCTTAGATTGTGATGGCCCTTAGGTACTGATAATAACAAATATAACTATTTTTGCAAACAAGTCTTATGAGCCATCCCTCACTCCAACCCCAAGTCCAGGAACCTGGATTTATATCTCAACATTAGAAGAGATCTGATCATAATCAAAGAACATGAAGCAGAGATTATAAGAAGAAATGAGATTGAAAGAAATAAAATTGATATACAGGAGAGGTCAGAACAAAGAGAGGAGTGTGAATGTCATTATACAAAAGTAAAAGTGATCCTAGAAAACTTTGCTCTTGTCTTTAGTTTTTTTTTTTCTGGAATCAGAAACCAGCACAACACAGCAGGATTCTAAACTGAATTTGATGAAATGGAAAATTATATGCATGTGAGAAATCTGCAACAATTATTTTTAAGTGGCCTATATTGTTCTGATGTCAATATGGTGGATTTAAGTTTGTGGTTATATTTTTTGGAAAAAAATGAAAGAAGTAGGCTGTTTGATACAAAAAGGCATACCTGGTATGTCAATGATAATCCATAAATCATACAGAAGCATCACACTTCATGCTTCTTCTGCACAAGGCAGAAAGTTTGAGTTAACTTCATCCTATTACTCAAAGGACAAGTGTTCTTGGAATCCTTGGGTTTCTTGGGTTAGAGGCAGCAGAATGGTGCACACTTAGCTCAGGCAAGAAGATAGAAGCATGGATTCTCCCACAGGTCCATGGAGTTCTTAATTAACCCAGCTAAGTACATAAGCCCAAGGTACAGAAATGTTAATCTGACACAACACCTTCACCTTCAGACAAATCTAATTAAATGTCCAAACACAGGCTTTTATCAGCTCATGGCAAACCATTGTTTCCTTCCTCCAATTCTCAGGTTGTAAGGCAACATTACAGGGTCACCTCAGCAGGATTTTTTTTTCATCTGAGGGACACAGAGCAAATAACCAACAGTCCTCATGCCTGTGACACACATGGGCTGCTGAGAGAAATGCTGATAATCCATGTAACTACAAAGAAGTGCAGGGATGAAGCTAAGAGCCAAATAATAAGCCCCAGGGAAAAGAAAACTAGACTTTCTGGCAAACCATAATGTTTACTTCCCTTCAGCCTCCCCCCCCCAAAATCTTTCTTACTTTGAGTCAAGACATGATGTTCTTGGTTTCTGAAATTGATGACAATGGTGTCTTCAACTCTGCAGAGTTGGATATTTCTGTAGAAGACTTATATATTCCCTTTAGAAGAAAGGGGGATTGCAGCATTTGGTTACCTCCCTTGGGCGTTTTATGCAAATCTCTGACATAATGTATGAGGTTACTATTAATACCATACTTAATAGTCAAGATATAAATTCATACAGGTCAGAGTTCATCTGACTGGTCCTAGAGATTTCATTTCTCCCGTTATGTCTTAGTCCTCCAAGATGGAATTGTATTTCCCCATTTAATGAGGCAATATTTGCACTGTAACTTTTGCTTTAAGTATATAAAAAATGGGTCCCTATACATACAAATATATAATAAAGTTTCATAAGTCATTAGACTAATTGTAATTTAAATAAAAATGAGATTTACTACACACAAAGAGTGGCAAAGAAAAAAAAATAAAACCAAGCACAAGAGAAATACACATGAAGAATGAGAGTGATTGACTAGCCTGCTAAGATCTTGCTGGTGGGAACTCAACAGTGGCTTGTCCCTGTTAGAAGAGCTGGCCATTTATTCTGATGTTAAACATAAGAACACAGCCAGAATTTTATTTCTAAACATTTTTCACAGGCAAATGGAAATATTTTAAGTACATGCATACTTACAACAGCTTTCTAAAATCTGAAACTGCACAAACTAGGTAGTACACCTGTGTATTAGGGATGACTCTGCAAAGTAAGGAGAGGATGATGCAGCAACATGGGTGAACCTCAAAATCATCATGTAAAATTAACAGAAGCAAACAAAAAAAGGCAATGTACTGCATTTTAAATTTGTATGGCTTAGTAAAGGCAGAACACCATGGGACAGAAATCAGATCAGCAGTTCCTAGTGTTTGGAGTTTGAGAAGAGAATTGATTCCTCCTGTGGAACCTAAGAAACACTGTAGAGTGAGAGATATTCTATATCTCAATTTAAGGTGTCTACAGTAGAGATTATAGTATCTAGTACTACGCTATAGAAAGGATAGATTTTGGTTTATGTAAGGTACACATTATTTAAAAATGTTCAGCATGATATGATAAAAGTGATTTCTTCATGTATGTTTACTTCAAGAATCCTTTGTAATGCACACATACTCCAAGAGAGGAAGGGAGGGAGAGGAGGAGGAGAGAGAGAGAGATGCATACCGCTGTTATTTCTAGAAAAGCATATTTTAATAGAAAACTGAATGTTGATGTTTAAATGTCTTTGGTTTGCCCTTTTTACAAATCCCACCCACAAGGTACCACAAGATTTTGTAATATGAGTGAGGATACCAGAAAACAATAAGCCAGTAATTTGTTCCATCCCCCACCCCCCTGTTACACATGCAGACAAAGCCTCTGAGTGTGAAAGGATTTGAGCCTATTACCAAGATTAATGGAAACGCAGATGGGGTCTCAAGAAGAACTAACAGCTTCATCTGAGCTGCAGTGGAAACAATTGTCTTAGAGTCATGTGAACTGCCATAAAAGCATAGTTACAATGTAGTCTCACTGCCCTCCAGCATGGCTTGACAGCCTTTGGGGTCTAAGAGCAGAGGGCTGAGAACAGAGATTTATGCCGCAAATTAAGCTCCTGAAGTCCCCAGCGGAATCTCCTGCGAGCCTTTGGCCATATGTAACTATACTGCTGTCACTACAAGAGAGCATTCTAAAAATGGGGTGGGATGGGGCATAGTGCAGGGAGTATTTAATAAAACGAAACAAAACAAAAAACTTGTAAAAATAAAAATAAAAATTTCAGAGCTGTTTCGAAATTCCAAAACTTGCTTCATGTCCCAGTGGTGCCTGAGCACGCTTGGGGCCATCATTTAAATTTTTACTTTTTTTCAACCAGTGGGGTGTGCTTTTCAAATTACCGAAGACATCTAAACATAGTCAAGTTTTTCGTCTGTGAAAAAAAATGCAAGACTTTTCTTTCTGCAGATTCCTATTTACCATAGGTATTATTCATTTCAGAAGCTGGCTGAGGCCTTTGCGGCGAAGAGGTAGAAATAATGTCAGCGATGACACTGAGAAATCTTAAAATCAAGACCAGGATAGGACCCAAAATTCTCCTTCCAAATTCTCATAACAAGACCACATGAGGTATTGACTTTTAACAAACAGTTTCTGCGTTTTCAAAGGACTATCTTTTTTTCTGTGCTCACAAGTCCAATGAGGTTCAGCAAACTAGTGAGCAGAAAGACTCATTTGAGTCCTTCTGACACTGGAAGAATCATGAAAAGTGAACAAACAGGCAGAGGCAGGTATATCACAGGCTTCTATGCATTTTAAAGTTTCTATCGGTGTGAACAAAGCTTTCTTTCTAATCCCGGGAGCAGAATTTCAAAACACAGTCTCTGCTGGAATATTTATCTAGTTTCTCAACACCTGACTGAAGCCAAGTTCTAACCTCAGCAAATAATTGGTCCCTTAAAAACTGTAATTCTAGCATCTATAACAGGTGAATCATTCAGATATGCGCACACAGATTTGTGCCCCTCTTCGTCACACATAAGCAAACAAAACTAAACAAGACGCAGAGAAAATAGAATCTTTAAAAAAGTTTGGCAACACTGTCTCTCCTTCCTGAGTACATGCAGAAGGCTAAATCCATATAAACAGCTATTCAAACAGCTTAATATGTCAGAACCTGACTCCACTCAGACATTAGCGTTTTTTGGAATATAAGTGAAGAATTTCAGAGGAAACTGGGAGAGGTGCTTTTCTTTGAACGGTTTGTTTCTGCAGTTAATTCTTCTGTTTATTTTGGCCTTGCGGACATGTTCAACTTGCTGGGTAATTTAGCCTTTCAGTCACTGTAACATCAACTATTCTTGAATATCTCTCATTGTGTGTGCAAGCTTTGACCAAGAGGCACCAAGTCCTCCTCATCCACTGATGCTCCGATACACCGATACACTGAGCTTTGGAAGAGCTGTCAAGGAGAAAAACAGGTCTCAGTACACTGCCAGCTGCTGAGTTCAAATGCTGGGTGGTCTTTCTGTCAATGTTGTCCTTTGACTGTCATGGTACACCTCTTCACCTTTTGAATCTAGGATTATGGGAGAGCACCCTGAAGGGACCAGAATTAGAGACAATTATTTCTTCATATACTCTTGGACCAGAACAGGAACAGAATGGGGACCAGCACCTGTTGTAAAACCCAGAGCTCCTTGCTGCCTGTGTTTGCTATCCCAGATTCCCAAGGACATTCCCAAGAGGGATAAGAGAACATGTGTTCCAGGTAGTTCAGATCCATCATGAACTACTCAGAGATCTTCCCACTGAGATCTCAGCTAGTGACATTTGTGTGGAGCCACAGGACCTGAAGCCAAGAATTTTCTCCAATAAAGGCAGAAGACTTAGCCTGATTGAACCCTGGCAGCTCCTAGCTTATCCAGTGCAAGGAAACAGAGAGCCCTGGCTGGACCACATGCTCCTCTGACCCCTTGAAAGCTTGAGCTTCTAGTCCCACCTCTTGGTTCTCCTTACTCTACAGAAGGGGGTGCTGGGTATTTCCCAGGGCTTCCAGCTTGTGGTTCCTTGTCTGCAGAGAGTGGTTGCCCCCTCCACCTTGTGGAACTATTTTGCCTCCTGGGCTCATTCCTTTGTCCTTTAGGTAGGGAATGATGCCCCTTGGCAAAGTGGATATGGAAAACACACCCTTTCTTTCTTTCTTTCTTTCTTTCTTTCTTTCTTTCTTTCTTTCTTTCTTTCTTTCTTTCTTTCTTTCTTTCTGTCTGTCTTTCTTTATTTCTTTTCTATATATCTGTTTATCTATCTCAATTTATTCATTACATATCCTGATTAAAGCCCCCTCCCTCAACTTCTACCAGTCCCACCCTCTCTCTTTTCCCCCCTTATCCCCTTCCCCTAGTCCACTGAAAGGGGGAGTTCTCCCACTCTGCCATCTGCCCAAGCTTGTTAAGTCTCATCAGGACTACCTGGATCCTCTTCCTCTGTGGCTTGGCAAGGCAGCATCGCCAGGGGCAAGTGATCAAAGAGCAGACAATCGAGTTCATGACAGAGACAGTCCCTGCTCCCCTTACTTGGGAACCCACATGGAGACTGAACTGCCAATTGGCTTCTTAGAAGTCAAAAACTGAAAATGAGTTTTCTCTGCCCTTGGGCATCTGGGCTGGCTGTGCCCACTTGGCGTTTTACAGCTTTTTCTAACTCAGAGTCTTGACTTTAGTGGTCCCACAGAAATCAGTGTAATGCCTCAAAGCAACGAAGCTTCTAATTCCTAAGCTGGACCAGAGCAAAGATTATTCCTTGCATAGAGATGAATAAACTATTAGTTCACCAGACCTAATCTCCCATTATGCTTACACAGGAAACTAGTCCCACCATTATAAGTTAGAAGGGGCTATGATATAGTGTATTTTATAAAACAATAGTTTTTCCTTTGTGGGAAGGGAACACTCTGTATGTGATATGAATAGTAATGCAAAGATTATAATAGAAAACACAGAGGAAAAGTGTTAAGTGGCAAATGAGTGGGAATCAAATGACTTCTTAGTGCAACACCTGGTCTGTCTTGAAGGCATCAGCAGCCTTGGGGAATGATACTGAACTGGACAGAAGTGAGAAAAAAAAGCCCTACTAAATCGGGCAAGACGTTAGACTTCTTTGGATAGAACAGACACCTGTATCACCAATGTGTAAATCTCTTAACATTCTCAACGCATTCATTCATTTCCCCAGCTTTCCCCTCTCATGTATCACAGAAAAAAAAATCTGTTCTCTTCACAGGAGAATACTTCAAGGATGAAGATTACTTAGCATTTCTTCCTTCAATTACCTAATAAAATTTGTGCCCGGTCCAGAATATATTTCAGTTGAAATAATTTACCACTCTGAAATTTCTCACTTCCTTTCAGATTCCCTAAAAGAAATACAACATTTTGTAAAATACTTTAGATCAGAGTAAGAACTGTGAGTTCCAGTTCTATTACCTGGGCAATAAATTTATATTAACCCAAGAAACTGCCACTGTGTTCAGTTCTTTAACAACCATGCCACATCACTTGCTCACATCAACTGGACAGAAAGAGCGGTGTGTGGCTGGACGTTTCCCAGATTCGTCAAGTGGGTAATAAAATGGAAATTAGTGACGGATGTTGAATTATAACCTAGGATGTAGAATGAGAATTGTAAGGCAGTGCACAGAAATAGTCAGGAAAGAAATAGCTCTAGAGTGGCATCCATCACTCTGGTCACACTGGAACAAGGCTGTGCTTCAAAGAATTAGGCTGAGCTGAGAGCAAGTAGGTGGCTACCTCAGAAAATACCTGATTTGTGTAGTGATCTCAACTTGTTTTGTTTTTTGTGTTCCTGATTTCCTCCCATTTTCATAGGTTTTTGTGTCCCTTGCTTCTGAGGATAATACCTATCCATCCCCATGTCCTCTTTTTAGCATGGCTAATTTAGCTGCTTAGTCTTCTATCTATATTTAAACATGTACCTCCTATTCTTTATCTACATTTCTCCACTTGTCTTAATCTCATCTGAAAATACACCTATAGAGGAGTAACTGTAAACAATAGAATTCTCTCTCTCTCTCTTTCTTTCTCTAGCAATCTCTCTCTCTCTCAGCTTGTTTTCTGGAATTTGTGAATCCCAGAAACAGGCCCCTTTTCACTGCATCATCAATGCTGGTAGACAGAGGGTCAACAGAGAACCTTAATGAGAGAAAATAAGAAAAACTCAAACTTGCCTTTAAATAAATAATAAAAACTCACCAGGCAGTCTATTCTACCTTCTCACTGGGTAATTTTACAAACAAATTGAAATACAATTATTATCACTATTTTTTCTTCAGATGGCAAATGTGAAGGCTCAGAAATAGTAATTGTTTCATACACTAACGCAAGGAGAAACAGTTGAAACTGACAGCAGAGTCTTTGCTTTGTTGGATCCTGCACAGTCCTTCAGTGACCAGAATTGAGAAAAAGAAAATGTCTAAGCTAACGTTACTCTCCTGAGAAGAACACAGAAAGAAGAGTGAGAGTGTGGGGTTTCTGAGAAAAAAATATCCTCATAACACAGACACAAACACACACACGTGGAGAGAGACAGAGAGAGAGAGAGAGAGAGAGAGAGAGAGAGAGAGAGAGAGAGAGAGAGAGAGAGAGAGAGAGATTCTCTCTAACCAAAAAAGAAAGCTTAAAAGTGTCATGTAGTTCTAAGGATGATGCCAGAGAAAGCTCATATAAACTTGTGTTCATAGAACTAAACACAACCAAATAAACAAGTAGATAAATAAATAAAAACTTTGTACGTTTGTTTGAAATAAGAAAGTAGGTGGTGTGCTCATAGTACTATTATTGAGGTAAGATTATTAATTATCAAGAGGCAGTTGCAATCTAAAATAACTCTGAAACAACACTGAGCATTGTATATGTGATTGCTGAATTTTTCTCAGTATGCACAAAAATAACATGAAGAATAAGAATGATGCTATAGATGAGAGAGAAAAAAATTCTGTACTTGAGAAGCCTTAGATGTACTTGACAAAGGGCGTGGGGACATAGAATTAGAACTAGGTCTTTCCTTTTATATAATTACCAGAACACTGGACATTCTGCCTGTCTCATAGTAGTATTCATAAATGTCTTTTGTGTCCTAACTTGGAAAAATTTTCCAATTAGAACTATATGAAACATGTACAAAATGACACTGACAAAGTTTATAGGATGCTTTTGATTCATCAGAGGGAGACAGAATCACAAATTTAATATATCAATTTAAGCACCAACTTTTAGTCTTATGATAATAATGAATAATACATTTTCAGTCTGTCTAATATTTCCCACGGGTACCATTTCCCAAATGCTCTATAAAGCACGGAGGATATAGAGCCAACTGAAGTGGCCTTTGTTCTCAAGCTTCTTGCTGTCACTTTTACCCTTAGAAAATACGTGTCCGAACTGTATAGGTTCACTAAGCAGTAGATGCCCTACTCATGGATGAATGTGTGATTGTCAGGATAAACACAGAGGCAAGCAGGCAAGCATTTCAGCTGCAAGTCACTTATTAGATCATGGCCGTGATTCTTAGAGCTAAGGATACTGACTACAACAAGGCAAAAAGGAAATCGTGTTGACCATTGCTGTTCTAATAGTTTAGGAGTGCCAATCCATTTATTTTGTACAACTTCATTGTGCAAATGATGAGAAACATGAAATACTTTGCCAAAGTCAGGAAATTACCAACTGTTAGATCATGGGGTTTAACCTGTGCAGTTTGGCTAAAAAGTACATACTAAACCAATATATGGTTATATCCTAATTACTGAAATGAAGAGGAAAAATGATTATCTAGCCAAATGCCTCATTTTGCACCCCTCCTTTCTTCTTCTCTTTATTTTTTTTTGAGTTACTAGTATTCTGCTGACATCTTGTTCCCATGGTAATATAGTTTAAAATGTATGGTTCTAAATTACTAAAAATCTAATGTGTTATATTATTTCCAGGTATTTGTAGCTTTAAAAGTTGTATTGGTTACTTTACACATTTCTGTGACTAAATACCTGACAGGAAGGAACTTGAAGAAAGATGTAGTTTTGCTGCCTCACAGTTTGAAGGGTCACAGTCCATCCTGGCAGGGAGGTATGGTGGCAGGTAGCTACATGGTGTTGGGAGCCTGCACCTGGAACTCTTTATGTTCTCATGTCTATAGGGGACACGAAATTGAGGTGGAAAGATTTTGGGGTTAGGCTATTAAAAATCTGAAAGACCGCAAGGGGGGTTCAATATACGCAAATCCATCAATGTGGTCCACCATATAAACGAACTGAAGGAGAAAAACCACATGATCATCTCCCTAGATGCCGAAAAAGCATTTGACAAAATCCAACACACATTCATGTTTAAAGTCCTGGAGAGACTAGGGATACAAGACACATACCTAAACATAGTAAA
>JAQQSO010005279.1:0-12160 GCA_028658305.1 Pachyuromys duprasi
ACAACAACAACAAAAAAACTACCATCACCACCACCACCAATAAAATATTACCCATGGGCCAGTGAGATGGGTCAGAATTAGGGAAAGGTGCTTGCCGACCAGCTGGAGGACCTGAGGTCAATCCCTGGATCCCACAGCGACAGAGAACAAAACTAACTCCTGCATGTGGATGATTCTCTTGAGGTGGGTGGGGGTCTCAGGATGTGGCCCAAGCTGGTCAAGACCTCTGTATCCTCTTGTGTGAACCTCCAGTGAGGAGATGGTAAGTCTCCACAATCACACCCAGTTTATCAGTTTCAGTCATCCATTCAAGGTCATTACCCTTCTCATCCTTATAAGTCTTGGTTTCACTCCAGAACACTGCACCGTCAGAGATGCCTTGAACCTCAACATTGCTCAAGGCTACGCACGTTGACACAACCAAAACCAAAACGCAGGGCCTTGGTTCCTGGTCCTGTTGGCTTTCTATCCATACTGCTTGTTGTCTCTACAGGGTCAAGATGGATCTCTCTTTCCTTCCCTGGCCTCAAACTTGCTGTGTAGGTTGACCTTGAGCTCCTGATGCTTCTGCCCCCAACTGCCACGTGCTGAGAGTACAGATGTGCACCACTGCCCAGTTTGCAGGAGACAGAATTCTGGGCCTCCAGCACACTAGATGAGTTCTCTACCAAGTTTCACCCCCATACCTTTCTTATTTCTTATAGAAGCTGTATTCTGTCCTGAGCACAGGCCCCAAACCCAACCCAGTCACTTAACTACCCTGTGGCGTCTAAATCCCTGGCTCTTTTCTGAAAAAGAATGAGGAAAGTCGTACCTCCTCTTCAAGTATTTGTGAAGATTAATATGATAAAGACAGAAGCTCAGCACACATTAGGCATCTGAGAAACGACAGTGACATTAGATGTGTGTCACACAAATGGATAGATTTCACTACTAAACCCAGCAATGGAGTCTTCTTTGGTTTCATCCCCTAGACTTGGAACAAGGAGCTGGCAGGAAGCAGGTGCCCCTCGCCTGGCATCCTCCGTCATCCCATAGTCTGGAAGGGAGTTTCCAAGTTGGGAGATGGGTGACTCATGCAGGTGGCAACCTCTTACTCCTCTGGAGTGTCAACAAGTACCCTCAAAAAACCCCACCTGGGAGGAGAACCACACTGCCTGTGTTTTGTTTTGCTTTGTGTTGAAGCAGACAGCTTCCCCATCCTTTCTGTCACCCCCTCCTCCACTGCCTCTACCAGGGAGGCTCCAAAGAAGCCAAGCGCAGTTAGAAAAAAAAAACCAAAAAAAAAAAAAAAACCCCGCCATACCTTGAAAAGACTATGCACCATCACGTGGCAGAAGAAGGAAGCGGAGGCTGTGGTATAAAAGCATTGACAGATAACACGAAGGGGCTGGGAAATGCTGCGCAGGCCTGCAGACTGGTGGGCAGCATTCACGTGAAAAGCCAAGGCGTGGCTTTGTGTTTGCCTAAACCCTATCGCTGTTGGGGAGGTCGGAGGGAGGAGGCAGGAGGAGGATGCCTGTGGCTTCACTGACTGGCCAACTCCCGGTTCAGTAAGAGGCCTTGCCTCGAGGGAACAAGGCAGATCGTGATAAAGTAGGGTGCACGATGTCCTCTTTGGTCTCCATGCGTGTGTGTAACCTCCCACACATATGAGCATACATCAACAGTAAGACAGAGAGAGAGAACTTACAATTTTACACAATTCAGTTCTCATCCAGTCTGTGAAGATCAGGTAGATGGATGCTCTCTGAAGTTCAAACAGAGCGTCATGCACCCAGGCCAGGCTCTTAGGTCTGCTCTGACCAGCTGGCAGGATGCAGAACTCAGAATGCCAGCCTCAAGAGGGTTCTCAGAAATTATCAACCCCCCCTGTCTTGCTCAAAATAAGCGATGAAAAAATTGCAATCAAAATATGAAAAAGAGGGAAGAGAGAGGGCCATACTTTGCAGGTGAAGCGCATGGAGGGCCACGCCAAGACTAGTATGTGTGGCAGGTATGACCCTGAGCTTTAGATTAATACTGATGCCAATGCTTGGGCCCCCCATACACACCCCAAATGGTGGGAAGCACACCGTTTGCCGTGTGTGCGCATGCATGTGTATGCATATTTGTGTATGGTTGAGTGTGTGCATGCATGTGTGTTTGTACCCCAGTATGCATGTGTATGGGTGGAGCACACAGGTATGTGGAGGCCAGAGGTCAACCTGGTTTCATTCTTAAGCAGCCCTCCACCTAGTACTTTGAGATACGATCCCTTACCTGTGGCTCATCAATTAGATTAGGCTGGGTGCCTAGCAGGCTCTGGGGATCTGTTCATCCCTGTCTCCCCTGGTGCTGGGATTACAAGTGTGCGTCACTATGCTCAGCTTTTGTTCTACATGGGGTCTAGGGATGGAATTCAAGTCCTCCACATTACTGACTGAGCTGTCCCCTTATTTACCCCTTCTGTACTTTTTTGAGACATGGTCTTATGTAGCCCAGGTCGGCCTCAAAATCATTTTGACGGAAGACATTAAATTTCTAGTTTCTGTGACTCCCTTTCCTGAGTTCTGGGATGCACCTCCACATCTCATTTTTACTCTCCTGGGTACCCAGTAACTTTGCGTGTGGTAAACAAGTGCTCTGCCTACTGCGCTAAGGTTCAACCCCAGGTTGAAAACAGAAGTTTGAATCAAAGTATGAGCCTTATTCTCTTAGATTGGAAGAGAGCCTTTTGGGGTGGGGACGTGAAACTGAGGGACTGGGGTTGGAGTAGTCAAACAGTCCTAGATCCTTAGCCTGGGTGGACCTCGGAATACAAAACCCTTCTGTGGAGTCTAGGTACTTTCTGCTCTTGGGTGTGTGCTTATCAAAAAGAGAGATTTGGGTGATAGTTAACTGAGATAAGGAACGTCAAACATGTGACAATGACTGAAACGGGACTCAAGGGTGTTGGCGGTGATTGCCGAGAAGTGATGGGGACGAGGCTAGAGTCCCAGCCTACCATACTCGAGAGCCTGGATTCCATCCCTAGTACCTCAGAAAACTGAATGAGATTACACATTTGTAATCCCTACACTCAAGAGGAGGAGCCTAGAGAATCAGAAAAAAAACTCAAGGTCATTCTCAACCTCATGGGGAATTTGGGGCTAGCCTGGGGTACAGGAGACCCAGCCAGAAAGAGAGAAAGAAGAAAAGAAAGGAAAGGAAAAGATGGCATGTAATCTGGAAGTAGTGGCGACTGGTCCAATCTCCAGGTTTACAGAGGCAGAGGAAGGAGGACCAAGAATCTAAGGCCAGCCTGGGCTATAGGCATGAGCCTCTGTCTCAAAACAGCAAAAACAGGACACAAACACCCCTCCCCCATCAACTCATACACAATTGAAAAAACTGTCACTAAATGAACTGAGTCTGCAGTCCCAGCACCCCTCAGCCTAAGTCTATCTACTTTCACAGGCTATGAAGGCCACACTTTTGTGTGTGTTTGTGTGTGTACGTATGCTCATTCAGAATCTATAACATTTATTTATCACAAGTGTGTGTGTGTTTTCAAGCACATGCCACACCAAATGTGTGGAGGTCAGAGGACAGTTTGTAGAAGTCCTTTCTCTCCTACTACGTGAGTCCCAGGGACTAAACTCAGGCTGTCCGACTTAGCAGCAAGTGCCCTGACCCACTGAGCTATCTCTCCAGCCCTCATTCATCGCCTCAAGGGGAACAAAACCATTTATATCCACAGCTTGCCCTGTTTCTAGGATATAGGAATTAAGGGGTGGGCTCAGAAGTCTGGGCTTTGATTCTAGCCCTGACACCCGTGGTCTGCACCCCAGTTTTCTAAGCGAGGCTCAGAAGGCGACAGCAGCGCCAGTTTGTGGCAGACACAGAGAGAAATTGCCCCAGTGATGCAGAGCATGGTAATTATGGTCTGGGGCAACAGGGCGTGTGGATCTTCCTTTCCAGAAGGCGATCCCAGGCCTATAGCTGGGGATTGTTTTGCCTGGGTCTCACTGAAAACTGTCTGAGGAGTTGGCCTCTGGCCATGGCTGCTGGCTTTTTCTCCAGCCTCGTGTCTTCTTTTTCTCCTCCCCAGCTCTTTCCCCTGTGTTCCTAACCTGCCTGTTATTCTCTGGTTTCTAGGACACCACTAGAGAAGAAAAAAAAAGGACAGCGACACCAGGGAAATTCCCAGCTTTGTCACATACTGGCCCTGCCAGGCCCCTCCCACAGTCTCTAGGAGTCCTGGGTCTTTCCTTCTCCAGCTTCTCTCCCTCTGGCCCTCATGACTCCAGGTCAGAGTGTGAGGCTGGCTTTAGACTGGGATCCCAGCTTGCTCCTTGTCATCTTTCTGGAAGTGGGGAGAGATCAGCCCCTAGCGGAGGCAGACCCATAGGACCAGAACATTTCCCAATCCTGGGAAGCCCTACCAGACCCGGAAAGCAGTTCTCTCTCAATCTACCCCCACCTTCTCACATCTTCTAGGACCTCTTCACATTCTGCAGCCCAGAGGCCACTGTCAAATGTTAGACCACGCCTCTGCCCCTTGCTCCCCTTTGCCAGGGGCTTCCCTGGGCTGGCCCTCTGAGCAGCTTTGGAAAAACTGGACTGTTTGTGATCAAAGAAGAAGGCACTGCTCTCAGCCAGCCTTTGGCCCACTCCCATGGCCTCAAGCTCTCGGTGAAAGGTTCACACTCAGAATGAGCCATTGGCTCTGGGAGCAAGGAAGTCCAGAAACAGAAGAGGGGTCCCTCTATTCCAGTGTCCAGGAGGGACTCTCCTGCTATTGTGGCCTCCCAGGGAGCAAGATGGGCTCTACCTGCCCTCCTTATTTGGGTCTAGACTTTCAAATTGCCCAGCTCATCCCATACCGTGGACCTCGAAATTCACATTCACGCAGACACAGGCACCCAGACCATCCACAAACATAAACACTCCCATGGACCAATATGTACTGGCTCCTGTGAACTTGACACAGATGCAAACCTGTCCTCTCACACACAGAAAATACATGAGAGAGGAAAAAAGGAGTCTTCCTCTCCACCTCAGAAAGAGGAATAGTACAGAAATACGCCTCTCTTTTTTTCCCTTTGGAAAAGTTACAGACATTTGGAGAGTAGATTGGTTGAGGAAATAGAACAAGTATAAGAACCAGAGACAGAGGTCAGAGGAGGCAAAGGAGGCTAAGCAAAGAGCAGAGGCACAGAATTCAAGGCCCTAGGTGGGCCCGCCAAGCTAGGCTGGACAACAAAGGACCCCAGCTGGCAGAGAAGGGGAGGCCAGGCAGTTACTGACACTCAGCTGGGAAGGTCTGGGGGCCTCTGCATCACCGTATGATGAGTTCTGTCACCTAGGTTGTCCCATCTACCCCCAGCCCAGGTCACTCACCTGAGGAGGAAGCACGAGGCAATCCGAGGATGTGCACAGTGAGTGTGGCCATGCGTCCCTGTGTCCCTGTGAAGGCTGCTGGGCTTTCTGAGCTTCTGCAGGAAGGAGGGCTGGGCGGAGCTGACTCTGAGGCAGGAGGGGAATTCCCCCATGATGGAGAAGCCAGCCATCAGGCAGCCCCACAAGGCCCAGCTGAGGCCCCATCCTGCCCTCTGGCAGGGCAGAAAGCCCTTTGCCAGCCTCCACCTGTTGCTCCCCAGGCTGCCTGTCACTTGCTATAGATTCCAGGAAGAGGAGGGGGCTCTTGAGAAGATCTGAGAGCCTGGTGGGTTCTGAGCTGGGCTGGGAATAAGGCAAAAGCAGGTATAAGAGCATAGGCCTTCTGGCTTGCCCTGCTGGAATCTCCTGGAGATCTGTTTCCTCCTTTTTCCAAAGTGGGGGATTCCAGTGCTCATAGCCTTGAGGAAATATCCAGACACATGAGTGGGAACTCACATCCTGCTGCCTTGTTCCTGCTTTATCTGTTCCCATGTAGGGCTCCAGGGATCCTCTTCAGAAAAGAAAAGGATTCTCTTTCCTTCCTAAATTCTGGGTCTCATTTGGATGTCAAATCACACCTGGAGACCCATGGCTCATCCTGAACTGGCCAGCTATAGCCTAAGCAAGACACTTCCTCCCGAGTCTTGCATGATGGTTAGTCTCTATTATCAACTTCACTGGATTTAGAAGTCCCTAGGAGATACATCTCTGTGTTTGCCTGTGAGGGCCTTTCCAGAGCAGTTTTCCTAGAGAGCGTAAACTCACCTTGAACTTGGACAGCACTGTCCCATGGGCTTGGGGTTCCAGACAGAACAAGACGGTGAAACGGGAGAAAGTCGTTCAAACACCGTTTCCCATTTTCTCTGCTTCCTGGCCCACCAGACGTGAGCAAGTAGCTGAATGCCACTGCCGCCACTGCCTGGAGCCACCCCCACACTGCTAGACTGTGTCCCCTCAAACTGGGAGCCCATGTAAACTCCTCCTCCAGGTACTGCTTGTCAGCAGTATTTTGTCACAGCAGAGTAAAGTGACGACCTACCCCCATCTCACCCACCCTCACACCACTGCAAAGTCGGGGAAAGAGTCCTACTCTGTCCGATGTCCGCCACTGTACCAGAAGCCAAAAGCCGCTTCACAGACATCCCTTGTAAACCACTGACTACATACATAAAGTCTCCGTCTTCAAACTTCCTGAGAGAGCGGGTAGGGGGAGGCCATCCGGGTGAGAGCGACTTTCCTGAGTATTCCTAGTTCAGGGCTATCCTGTCCATCTGAGTGACCACTGTGCACACGGGGTGGATCAAATGTGAACTAATTAAACTTAAATGAAAAGCAATGGCTTAGTTGCTGAGGAGATGGCTCGGTGGGTAAAGGGCTCAGTGCACAAGCATGAGGATCTGATTCTGAGCCCCAGCGCCCGAATGTGGTGTGGTACACACGCAGTCCAGTGCTGGGGAGGCAGAGACTGCTGGTCAGCCAGTCTAGCTAAACTGGTGAGCCTAAGGCCAAAGAGAGAACCTGCCTCAAAAAGCAAGATGGACTGCATCTGAAGAACAACAACTGAGGTTAACTACTGGCCTCTACACACATGTGTACACACATGTACATGTCCTGTACACACACACACACACACAGTAACTCAATTCCTTGGTAGAGTTAGGCACATTTTCACCCTGATGTAGATATAGCCAGGATGAAAGCTGCTCCTACATGTGGCTTATGGTTTTGGGTGTGGACTCCCCTGCCCTGCACATGGCTTTTGAAGACTGGCCAGTGCCATGAGGAAGAGGGTGTGGTGTAGAAAAGAGTACTAGACCAGGACTCAGGAAACCCCCAACTTAATTCACTCAGAAGTCATTTCTCCTGTCTGGTCTTCAGTTCCTGGCTACCACACGAGACTGCAAGGCTGTCCATCACCTCATCGTTACAGAGGGTGCTGTTGGATATCGTGAGCTCTGGGGGATGTGGTGCACGATCAGATAGTTACAACAAAAGCTGGAAAAGATGTGTTTGGGCAGGAGAAGATCGCAGGGAGCTGTAGGTACCAGAACAAATGTCCAGCTGAGATTTTTTGAGATTTGGGGGCTGGGAAGTCTTCCTGCTGGAAGTGACTTCTCAGCTGAGACCTGAAAGTAGGCAAGCAAGAGCGCGAAGGGAATCGAATATGCACAGAGAAGAGTCTGTGCAAACTGCTGGCAATTGTTTACCCCAAATGTGGCATGGAGTTTGAGGAAGGGGAAACTGAAGACCTGGATACAGAGACTGTACACATCCCACAGGAAGGCCGGGCACAGGGAGAGTGAGCTGGGACAGAGTTTGCTGACTTCACTCCTCAACTGCTTCTGTGCACTTGAGGTTGGGATTGCACAGGGAAGGATGGAAGAGCCTCTTGGACCATTGCATCACTTTGCAGCAGGAAGTAGAGGCCAGACAGAGGAAGTGACTTCTCCATGAGTAAGTTGGGGCCTTCCTGACTCCTAGTCCAGTGCTCCATCCCGCACCATGCTCTCTTCCTGATGGTGCTGTAGCCACTTGTCAGGAGCGAGCAGCGCCGGGGTGGGGGTAGGCGGATGGTGCACATCTGTAGTTCCATTAAAGGCTGAGGCAGGTGTAAGTTTGAGGCCATCTTGGCTACACAGTGAGATCCTGTCTCAAAAAAATAAACAAGGGGCTGGAGAGAAGGCTCCGTGGTTAGAGCACCCACTGTTCTTACAGAAGACCAGAGTTCACTTCCCAGCATCCATGATGGCGAGAGCTCACAACCGCTGTAACTCCAGTCCCAGATGGATTCATCAACTCTGGCCTCCAAAGACACACATGAACACGAGTGCATGCGAACACACACACACACATACATTTAAAAATGAAGTAAAATCTTTAAAAAGCCAAATGAACAGCAACAACCACAAGAAATCCCCTCAAAACAGCAACTAGAAGTCTCAAAGTAGAAGCAGCGACCACATTGGGCTGCACAGATATTTTCGACATACCGAGCAGTTCTGCTCAACCAGTGAGGCGAAGAGAGCGGTACATTTCCCTGGACGTCAAACTTTGCATCAGCAGGGCGTGAAAACGCGTGTCACTTGGCCCCAGTGCTCTTGTAATTGGGATAGTCTCTACGAACACGGCTGCAATGCTTGTGGGACCTCTGTGAGTTCACGGAACCTGGCTTGCACCAGAGCCTGTCCAGCAAGTGGCAGGGCTCCGTGAAAGGACAGGGGCATCTAAGGAGCTGGACCAGAATGGGCCCTTGGCTTGTACTGTGCGGGAGATTAGTATAGTGTCTCCGTGCTGGTGCACTGGTCAGCTTCCTCATCCTCCACCCACCCTTCCCTCTTTCCAGCCTGACATTCCCTGTCCCTTTCGGGCAGGAAGCAGAGGTGTGTGGGCTGAGGACCAGAGAGCTGAGTTTGAGCCCTGGTTTGACAACTGGCCCCAGGCAAATCCCTTGCCCTCTTGGTCCTCAGCTTTTCCTTCTATGATATGTGGGAATCAAGCTAAATACCCGAGGAGGGGCATTCCATTCAGACACCTGAGGAAGTGTGAAAATCTAGAGGAAGAAAAAGCAAAATGGCCACAGGGTCAGGAGATACTATCACTGGTGTCTCCTCCCTGCCCACCTCAGTGGAGTCTCATGTAGCCCAGGCTGACCCCAACCGTCCTCACTACAGCTCATTTCTGGTGTGAGGTGCCTGGAAAGCTCATTACCGAATCACAAATCACCAATAGCCTTAGGCTCCTGCCTTTCCCAGCTGGCTAGGCACTTTCAGTTCATCCTAGGTTTGAAAAGTTCCTGGCAGTCCTGTTTTAGGAGCCTGGACACATATCAGGAAAAGAGGGACTCTGGGAACCCAGGGTGTGCATGAGGTAAGGTTTTGTGTCCTGAGCACACAGGATAGGTGATTTACAGAGGGGGCGATGTATGTTAATACAGGGAAGCTTCCTCGTGTGAATTTCTTTATGCTTCCTTGAAGAACTCAGACAGTGAGGAATTCAGGGGGCAGAGAAACGTGACCAGGAATATAAAAACCACTGTTTGGCACTACATTGTCATTCAACCTAGCTTCCTTCCCTGCCCTCCCCACCCCCTTTTCAGTCTAGCTCCGGATTTTGCAAGTTAAAAACAAAGACTTTGCAAGTTCAAAACAAAACAAAAACCCTTTCTTTACGCTGAGGATTCGTGTTATGAAGTGACAAGCCTGGCTTCTCAAACACCAATAAGAACCCTAGGAGACCAGAAACCAATATTTTACAAACGAGGAAACTGAGGCTTCTAGAGGCTCAAGGCGACCACTAGCAAGAGGCACAGCTGGGGTTCAAATGCCAGTATCTATTCATCCATGGGTTCTGCATCTGTGGATTCAAACAAATTCGAATGGAAAACATGCAGGAAAAAAAATCTGCTTCTCTCTGCTGCACACATGCAGAATCTGTGCGTCATCGCTCCTACCACAGCGATGCATGACAACCTTTTTACATAACGTTGATATTGTATTAGGTATCATGAGTCATCCGGGGTAGTTTGCTATCCAGGATGTGTGTAGTAGATTATGAGCAAACACTGTGCTTTCCTGGATTTTAACATCTGAACCGATCCCCTGTGGATACAAAGGTCTGCCTCTAATGACTCCCTTCCTCACTCGGAGATAGGAGATGCTAGAAAAGACAGGTGAGGGCCTGGAGAAGTACTCCCCAGTTAAGAGCACTTGCTGCTCTTACGGAAGGACCCACATTCAGTTCCCAGCACTCACTCATCTCACAACCCCTGTGATTACAGCTCCCACACCCTCTCATGGTCTCTCCGGGCACCTGCACTCAAGTGCACCTCCCAACAGACACACATGGATACACATAAATAATAACAAAAATACTCAGGCATGGTGGCGCTTGCCTTTAATCTCAGTACTCAGGAGGTGGAAGCAGACAGATCTGTGAGATCAAGGTCAGCCTGGTCTACCTAGTGAGTTCCAGGCCAGCCAGGTCTGCATATCGAGGCCTTGCCTCAAAACAAACAACCAAGCAAGCAAACGACAGACAGGCAGGTTACACTTAATAATCCAGTTTGGATATAATAGTTAACTCTCACAGGCTCATGCATCGAGCACTTGGTGTCCAGTGGCACTATTTGAGAAGGTTCTGGAGATCTGAGGAGGTGGAGCCTAGTTGGAGGAAGAAGATTGATTCTGGGTATGACTTTGGAGGTCACACCTGGTCATTCTGTGGTGCCCACACTCCCCTCCCTAGTGCCTGCTTCCAGTCTCCTGCAAGGTGAACAGCCTTCTCCACATGCTTTTTCCTCCATGGTGTTCTGCCTTACCACAGGCCCAGAACTATCAGAGCCAGAGGCTGTGAACTAAAATCTCTGAAATCACCTTCCAACTAAATCCTTCCTCCCTTAAGTTGTTCACGTCAAGCATGAGAAAAAACAACCCAGAAAATTAAATGCTAAGGATGTGGATTTGTTGCGATAACCTTACGTGTAGCTCCTAATCCTTTGGAATTGATGTGCAGGAAGAATTCAGGAAAGTTCAGAGAGGTAGGCTAAAGAAAGTGTAGGATGCTGTTATCACAGTTTAATGGGTAGTCACAGTGAAGTTTAGAAAGCCAGAATGCTGGTGGGAATGCCGTGAAGGCCAGGCTCGTGAGTTTCAGGTGGGAGTGAGGTTCTGCTGTGAACTGGATTAGAGGCTGTTCATGTAACATCTGAAAAACAACTTGTCTATACTTTATCTATGTAAGCCCTGAGTTTTGAAAGTGATGCGTAATAATCTGGTGGAGTTCAGTATTCAGGCTATTGGACAGTTATGGCTAGCTGCTTTCAGCCAAGTTTATGGTGACAATTATGGAAGAAAGTCTTTTAAAACTTGTAGTTTAGTCAGAAATGTTTGTGTAAAGTTGGGGCTAAGAAAGCTGTTGTTTCTGAAGAGATCAACGCGATTAAAAGGAGCTAGACATGCCGGGTGGCGGGGCAGACCCCTTAATCCCAGCACTTGGGAGGCAGAGGCAGGCAAATCTCTAAATTCGAGTCCAGCCTGTTCTACAGGGTGAGTTCCAGGACAGCCAGGGCTACACAGAGAAACCCTGTCTCAAAACAAACAATCAAAGAAAGAAAAACAAGAAAACAGAAGCAAACAAAGAAAGAAACAAAAAAGATATTCTGTACTCGGGTACTACAAAAGAAGCCTTGAGAGTATCTCAACTGTTGCCTAGACTCCCCTCATTCCAGAGAAGGTCAAAAGAGAACACCATCAGGCACCTGGCTAACACATGACAACATGGGAAATGCCTTCTCTTTGTTATTACATATTGGAAGTACCCGATGTTCTCTTTGATTCTCTAGGGGCTCAGACCCAAGAGTTTGCCTGTGTCTCTGAATAGACTTTGCATTTGAACTTTCAGATAACACTGGGATTACTAAGACTTCAGGGACTCTTGGAGACAAACTGAATTCAGTTTGTGTTATGAAGTGAGGTGAAGATTAGTTTTGGGGGACCAGGTGTGGACCAAACTGAGCAGGGCACAGGGGTCTTATATGAGACAGTTTCTCCAACCAAGGAGCATATATGGATATGGCCTAGAACCCCCGCTCAGATGTGGCCCATGATAGCTCAGTGTCGAACTGAAGACCCTAGTAAGGGAAACAGGGACTGTTTCAGTCATGAACTTGATGGCTGACTCTTTGACCCTCCCCCATACATGCCAGGGAGTAACAGCCTGGCTAGATCCCAGGAGAGGACATTGCAGCCAGCCCTGAGGA
>JAQQSO010005280.1:0-12160 GCA_028658305.1 Pachyuromys duprasi
ATTCTGACGGTAATAAGATAAAATCTCAAGGTGGTTTTGATTTATATTTCCCTGATGGCTAAGGATGTTGAAAATTTCTTTAAGTGTATCTTAACCATTTGAGATTTCTCTGTTGTGAATTTTCTGATTAGGTCTGTACCCCAGTTTTAAATTAGATTATCTAGTTTGTTGATGTCAAGTGTCTTGAGTTTTTAATATATTTTAGACCTCAGCCGTATACTGCATGTGGAGTTGGTAAAAATATTTTCTCATTGTGTTGGCTGCCGCCTTTTCTGATTGATGATGTCCTTTGCCTTAAAGAATCTTTTCAGTTTCCTGAGGTCTTATTAATTGCTGATCTTAGTGCCTTTACTATAAGTGCTCTGTTCAGGAGGTCTTCTCCTATGCCAAAGAGTTCAAGGCTATTCCCCATTTTTTTTTTCTAACAAGTTCAGTATGGCTGGTTTTATGTTGAGGTCTTTGATTCCCTTGGACTTGAGTTTTGTGCAGGGTAATAGGTATGGCTCTATTTGCATTTTTCTACATGCCAACATCCAGTTAATACCATTTGCTGAAGATGCTTTCATTTTTCCAGTGTGTATTTCTGGTTTTGTCATTAAAAAAGCAGGTGTCAAAAGGTGAATGGATTTATGTCTGGGTTTTCTATTTGATTCCATTGATCAACATGTCTATTTTTATGCCAATACCATGTGGTTTTTTATTGTAGCTATGTAGTACAACTTGAAATCAGAAGTGGTGATACCTCTAGATGTCCTTTTATTGTACAGGATTATTTTAGCTATCCTGTGGTTTTCTTTTTCCATATGAAATTGAGAACTGTACTTTCAAGGCCTGTAAAGAAATGTGTTGGAATTCTGATGGGGACTGCATTGAATCTGTAGATTGTTTTGGTAGGATGGCCATTTTTACTATGGTAATCCTGCTAATCCATGAGCATGGAAATCTATCTTCTGATATGTTCTTCAGTTTACTTCTTCAACATCTCAAAGTTCTTATCATACAGGTCTTTCACTTGTTTGATTAGAACTGTGCTTAGTTATTTTATATTATTTGAGACTATTATGAAACATGTTATTTCTCTAATTTCTTTCTCAGAAAATGTATCGTTTGTATATAGGACAATTACTGATTTTTTTTAGTTAATTATATATTGCTGAAGGTGTTTATGATATGTAGGAATTCCACAGTAGAATTATTGGGGTCACTTATGTGTACTATCATATGAACTACAAATAATGATACTTTGACTTCTTCCTTTCCAATTTTTTTAAGCTCCAAATTTTTGTTTCATTAAAGAACATTTGTATATTGTCCTGTACCTGTTACTGTTAGCTGACTAGGGTTAGTGAATAAAGTGTAATTAATAAAAAAAAGGGAGTAATCAGGTTAAAATCATGCTGTGAGATGTGAGATATACTAGGAGCAACAGAGTAGTGAAACAATAAACTGGCACTAAAGTAAGAAGCTTTGGAATCTTGCTGGCACTTTAGCCTGATGCTTCCAGCCTTCAGAACTGGAACAAAACAGCTGTTCTGTTCACTAAGGTGCTTACTTATGCTAATCCTTTCCAATTTTTATCTGCTTGATCTCCCTCAGTTATCTTACTGGCTAGCTAAAATTTCAATACTATATTGAATAGATATGGAGAGAATGAAAAGCCTTGTCTTGTGCCTGATTTTTGTGTAATTGCTTTGAATTCATCTCCTTGTAATTTGATATTGGCTATATGCTTTCTGTAATTTTGCCTTTAAAATGTTTAGGTATGTCCCTCGTATTCTTGAATTTTCCAGGACTTTTATCATGAAGGGGTGTTGAATTTTGTCAAAGGATTTTTTTCATCTAAAAATGTTTTTTTCTTTCAGTTTATTTACATAAACTTACTGATTTTTTGAATGTTGAACCTCTATCTCTGAGATGAAGCCTATTTGATCATGATGGATTGTCTTTTTATATGTTCTTGGATTCAGTTTGTAAGAATTTTATTGAGTATTGTAAGAATTTTATTTGCATCAATGTTAATATGGGAAATTGGTCTAAAATTCTTTGTTTATTGAGTCTTTCTGTGGCTCATGTATGTATCAGGGTGACTGTGGCCTCATAGAATAAACATGGCAATGTTCCTTCTATTTATATTTTGTGAAATAATTTGAAGAGTATTGGTATTAACTCTTCTTAGAAAGTATGGTAGATTTGAAAGTATGCTGCATTAAAACTGTCTTTCCATCTGGGAGTAGTGATACACACCTTTAATCTCAGACTTAGGGAGGCAGAGGCAGGTGGATCTTTGTGAGTTTGAGGCCACCTTAATCTAAAAAGAGAGTCCAAGGCAGCAGCTACACAGAGAAAACCATGTCTCAAAAACACAGTAAAATTTCTTTAGGTGTACAGATTTTAGTTTGTTTATCCTATATTATATGTCTAATATCTACTTATAAGTGAGTATATACCATGTGTGTCTTTCTGCTCCTGGGATACCTCACTCAGGATGATCTTTTACAGTTCCCACTAGATAATTTCATGATTTCCTTGTTTTTATTTGCTGAGTAGTATTCCATTGTGTAAATGTACCAAAATTTCTACATCTATTCTTCAACTGAAGGACATCTGGGTTGTTTCCAGCTTTTGGCTATTACGAATAAAGCGTCTATGAACATGATTGAGCAAATGTTCTTGTTGTATGCTTGAGCATCTTTTGGATACATGTTTAGGAGTGGCATAGCTGGATCTTGAGGTAGCACTACTCCTAATTTTCTGAGAAAGTACCAGATTGATTGCCAAAGTGGTTGAACAAGTTTACATTCCCACCTGCAATAGAGGAAGTTTTTCCTCTCTCCACATCCTCTCCAGCATAGAAGCATGACCCTTGGTAAGATGATCAATCCTCATTCAGAAAGGCAAATGGGATAGACATTGGAAGAGGGAGGAAACAGGGAACAGGACAGGAGCCTATCACAAAGGGCCACTGAAAGACTCTACCCAGCACGGTATTAAAGTAGATGCTGAGACTCATAGCCAAACTTTGGGCAGAGTGCAGGGAATAATAGGAAAGAAGGGGGAAATGAAAGACCTGAAGGGGATAGGAGCTCCACAAGGAGAGCAACAGAACCAAAAAATCTGGAACAGGGATCTTTTCTAATACTGATACTCCATTCAAGGACCATGCATGGAGATAACCTAGAACTGCTGCACAGATGTAGCCCATGGCAGCTCAGTCTTCAAGTGGGTTCCCTAGTAAGGGGAACAGGTGCTGTCTCTGACATGAACCCAGTGGCTGGCTCTTTGATCCCTCCCCCCCCCCCCGAGTGCTGTTGTTATGTCTTCTTTACATTTCTGATTTTGTTAATTTGGAAATTATCCTTCCATATATTAGTTAGTTTAGATAAGGGCTTGTCTATTTTATTGATTTTTCTCAAAGAACCAACTCTTTGTTTTATTGATTCGTTGTACTGTTCTGTTTCTATTTTATTGATTTCAGCCCCCAATTTGATTACTTCTTGCTATCTACTCCTCTTGGTATGTTTACTTTTTTTCTTCTAGAGCTTCCAGGTATAGTGTTAGGTTGATAAAATGAGATCACTTCCATTTTTTTTTTAATGTAGGCACATAGTGTTTTGAACTTTTCTCTTAACAATGCTTTCACTGTGTTCTATAATTTTGAGTATGTTGTATATTCATTTCAATCAATTATAGAAAGTCTTTTTTTAATTTCTGTTTTGACCCATTTTTTTTAATTCAGTGGAGAGTTGTTCAGTTTCCATGAATTTGTAAGCTTTCTGTTGTTTCTGTTGTTGATATCAAGCTTAATCCATGGTGGTCTGATAGGATGCAGGGAATTATATCAATTTTCTTGTATCTATTGAGACTGGCTTTGTATCTGTGTATGTCTAAATTTTGGTTAAAGTCTGTGAAGCACTGAGAAGGCATATACTTTTGTGTTTCATGAAATATTCTGTAAATATCTGTTAGGTCCATTTGGTTAATAACATCTGTTAGTTCCAGTATGTCTCTGCTCAGTCTCCAGTATGTTTCTCTCTGCATGACCTGTATATTGGTGAGAGTGGGGTATTAAAGGCTCCTAGTATGAGCATCAGTATGTGATTTAAACTGTAGTAGTGTTTATTTTTACAAAAGTGGGTGCCCTTGTGTTCGTGGCATAGATGTTAAGATTGAAATATTATGTTGGTGGATTTTTCTTTTGATGAGTATGTTATTTCCTTCCTCATCTCTTTTGATTAATTTTGGTTTGAAATATATTTTCTTAGATATTAAAATGGCTACACCAGCTTGTATCTTAGATTCATTTGCTTGTAATATCTTTTTCTACTCTTTACTCTGAGATGTTGTCTATTCTTGATTTTTGAGGTGTTTTTATAGGTAGCAAAAGGGTAGATCCTGATTTTGAATCTATTCTGTTAGTCTATGTCTCTTTATTAGGGAATCAAGACTATTAATATTGAGAGTTATTGATTCTATTATTTTGCTGTTGATGCTGTTGGTGGTGGTAGTGTGTGTGTGTGTGCATGTGTGTGTATGTGTGTGTTTCTTTTGGTTTTGCTGGTGTGAGATTAGTTATTTCCTATGTTTTCATGGGTAGAGTCAACTTCCTTTTTTGGAATTTTCCTTTTACCATCTTTTATAGGAGTGGATTTGTATCTGAATATTGTTTAAATTCGACTTTACCACAGAATATTTTATTTTCTCCATCTATGGTGATTGAAGGTTTTGCTGGGAATAGTAATGTGCACTGACATCTTCAGTCTTTTAGAAGCTGCAACACATCTGTCCAAGTCCTTCTGGCTTTTAGTGTCTCCATTGAAAAGTCAGATGTAATTCTAGTAGGCCTCTTTTATATTACTTGTCTCTTTTTCCTTGCAGCTTTTAATATTCTTTTTTTGTTCTGTATGTTTAATGTAATGAGTATTTGATGTTGTGTATGTTCCTTGTATCTATAAGCATCTTCATTTTTAGACTGGGAAAATTTTCTTCTATGATTTTGTTGAAAATCCTTTCTGGGCCTTTGAGCTGGGATTTTTCTCCTTCTTCTATTCCTGTTATTCTCAGGCTTGTTCTTTTCATAGTGTCCCAGATTTCCTAGATGTTTTGTGTCAGTATTTTTCAGTTTTAATATTTTCTTTTAATATTTAATATTTAATAGATGTGTCCATTTCTTCTATTATACTTCAATGCCTGAGACTCTTTTTCATCTCTTGTATTCTGTTGGTGAAGCTTGCTTCTGTAGTTCCTGTTCACATTCCTAAATTATTCATTTCCAAAATTCCCTCCATTTGTTTTATTCTTTGCTTCTGTTTCCATTTTTAGGTCTTGAACAGCTCTTTTTTCTTCCTTTAACTTTTTATTCTTGGCTTGCTTTAAGGGATTTGTTTTCTACAATTTTTTTCTCACTTTTTTGAAGGATTTATTTATTTCTTCTAATTATTTGAGTTTTCCTGGATGCCTTAATGGAAATTATTCATTTTCTCTTTCTCTATCATGGGTACGGTGGTGCATGCCTTTAATTCCACACTTGGGGAGGCAGAGGCAGGCAGATCACTGTGAGTTCCAGCCTGGTCTACAAAGAGAGTCCAGGATAGCCAAGGCTACACAGAAAAAAGCTGTCTCAAAAAACAAACAAACAAAAAAGAGGGATTCTCTATCATCTCTGTTTAGTTGGTTTTAAAGTCTTTTCCTCGTGCTTCAGCTATATCAGAATGTTCAGGGCCTGCTGTGGTAGGAGAGGTGGTCTCTAGTGTAGACATAATTGGGATGTTATGAAGTATGTTCTTACACTACAGTCTAGACATCTGGCTTTGGGATGATTATAGGTCTGGGATGATTATAGGCTCTAGGTTTGTCTTTGGGTGGGTGTTTTCTTCCTTGGTTTCTGTTTTCTCTCTTTCAGAGAGTGTGTTGGCTCTGTGCTGCCTGTTTTATTGGCTTGTATGTTCATGTGAAGTACTTGCTGGTGTTGCAGGCTGGTCTGTGAGATCCACATGAGGCATGGATAAGGGAGAAAGGAGGCTGCAGCTGGTGTTCTGTTGTGGTGCTATGGATGACCCTGAGAGTTGGGTATGGGGGAACAGAGAGCCTGAATGTATTTCTTAAGAATGAGAAAATTTCTTTCCTATAGTTGAACAGAAATCCCAACTCTTCACATCCTGCATAGGAGAGGTGGTGCTAAGAGTATGATTAATTGGAAAAATGTTGGCAGTACAAAGATCCCTGTGCCCACGGATCACTAGAGCAACCAGGAATGTTAAACACTAGGGGATTCTTCTCAAGAGAGGAGATAAAATACCTGTTTTCCCACCCAGAAGGCTAGGAGTGAATTTCGCTAATGACCTGGTGACCTTTTGCTATCTGTGGAGGCAGACCTCACCCAAATTCCCCAAAATGGTTTTCTCATACTCTTCCCTCCCTAGACTGTTACTATCCTTAAGGGAAGATGTCATATATACTTTATCATCTGCTGACCTCTATGCTATCTGTCAGAGACCATATTAGATTCTAAGCCTTTAAGCTATAAAATCTACTCTCATGGTCACATGTATTTTGTACAGGAGTTTCTATGCAGTCACACCTTATGCTTTATTATGCACCTGGAATTGGAATGATTGTTACCTAGAAACCAGTTCTCAAATTGTACCATGTTTTCATATACTGATTAAGAAGGTTCCAGGAAGTCTATGGGTGGGGGAGGGTGTCAACCTAGCTGAGGCTCCTAGCAGAGGGCCATATAGAACCTGAAGTGGCCACCTTCTATAGCCAGGCAGGACTTCCACTGGAGGGATAAGCACATCAACCTACCAAAAACACCTTTGACCCAAAATTTGTTCTGCCTACAAGATGTGCAGGGAAAAATATAGAGTAAGGATTGAGGGAATGGCCAACCAGAGACTGGTCCTACTTGAGACTCATCCCATGAGAGAGAACCAATCCCTGAAACTATTACTGTTAATCTTCTGTACTTGCAGACAGGAGGCTAGTATAATTCCTCTGAGAAGCTCACCCAGCAGCTGATGGAAACAGATGCAGAGACTCACAGCCAGACACTAGACAGAGCTAGGGGAATCATATGGAAGAGTTTGGGGAATGATTGAGGCACCTGGAGAGGGCAAGGACTCCACAAAAAGACATTCAGAGTCAAGGCACATTGTAGGTCACAGAGGCTGAACAACCAACCAAAGAACATGAATCAACTGGACCTAGGCCCCCTGCACATATGTAGCAGATGTGCAGCTTGGTCATGTGGGCCCCCCAACAACTGAACTGAGGGGCCTATCTAACTCTGATGCCTGCCTTTGGATCTTGTTTTCCTAACTGGGCTGACTTGTCTGGCCAGACAAGTGGGAGAGAATGTGCTTAGTCCTGCAGCGACTTAATGGGCCAGGGAAGGTTGGTACCCATGGGGGATTTCCTCCTTCCCTGAGGAGAAGAGAGGAGAATGGAAGGAGACTGTGTGAGAAGGGACTGGAAAAAGAATAGCGGGGGGCTGTGATCAGGATGTAAAATGAATGAATTAATTAATTAATGGAGAAAAACATACTGATAATAAACTGCCTGACATTAGATTCCGTGAAGTCAGATGTAGGTTGACAAAGTCAATCTGAACTGAGTTCTCATTCTCATCTCTTCACAGGTTCACTTTCTTGCCATGACAGCTGCAGAGTCCCCTCAACTGTTGCCAAAAACATGGGACACATGACCCTCAGAAAAGGCAAGAAAATTTTTCTTTGAATAGAATTAAGGATTAGGAAAATGCAGGCCCCACTAAAAAGGGCTTGTGACCTTAAATGAGAGAGTGGATTAACATGGGTTCTTTCCAGTCCTCTGAGATAAAGCATATTGTACAATTATTTAAATATTTGTTAAAATCCCAGAAATCAAAATATTCAAAGCTACAGCTCTTCAATTTTATATGCATAGGAGCCAATATGAAGAAAGCCCATGAGAAGGTCAATTATTTTTCAAAAGTGGAGGAGATACAGATAGAGAGAGACAGAGAGAGAAAGAAAGAGAAAAAGAGAGAGAGAGAGATAGAGCAATCAGAATGTAGCCTTCTACAACAGCTCATCTTCCAGGCCAGCCATGCATAATCAGGATTCACCCTCCTGGAAGATCTGAATGGAACTCAGAACTATGCCATGTGCCACCTTCTAGCCTTTTCTGCTCAGGGCCTGTCTTCCCAGAAAGGCAACAGTAGAGTTCCAAGGAATGAAGAGCTCTGCTGCCAAGGCATGAGCTAGTTTGACTGTCCTAGTGTTAGTTAGTTTTTAAATGTTCATTAATTTTTTAAATATTTTTCTCTCAGAGTAGGATAACTCAATATTAACCATCCTTCATGGAAAAAAAAGACACAAAACAACAACAACAAAAACCATCTCAACTTCTAGTACAGGAACAATAACAGTTAGGACATGCCTTATACAACTTTCTGGTAAAGAGACTACAGAGTTACTTGCCATTAAATAAATATGCATTAAAAATAATATTTGTTGTACATTATTAATAACTGACAAGTTGCATTAGCATGTTACTCTGGATCTATAGATAATTATCCAGAGTATTACCTTTTTAGAAGATACCCCATAGGTATTGCTTAAAATTACATCTAAAATTATATGGAGATTTCTTTTTATGCTTTCATGGATTATTCTTTAAAAGGATAAGGAACATATATTTTGTATGCAATTTCCATATGCTGCCCTGGTTGTACATCTCAACAATCTAAACTTGTTATTGTCAATCACCTTTCATCAATGTTTCTCAGCCACTGAATATTTTAACTGACTCTGCTGTTCATTTAAAGTTAGATGAGAGTTTTTGGGAGGACTAAGAAAAATAAACAATTTTATAGTCATGATGGGTAGCTTTGGAAACCCAGTTTGTACATCCTCATCCAAAATGGGTATTCTGAAAAACAACTGAGGCTCAACATTAGCTGACATCATGTATAAATTAACACATGAAGGACAGAAATGCACTGAGAGTGGAAACTGACCTAATGAGAGAAAAGGAATGTTGCAGAAGGATGAAGGATTGGGGCTGTAGAAAGGGTAGAGTGGAAACAAATACTTGGAGTGAGATGTTCCAGGATGGAGTCTAGTAAGCAGAAAGTTGGAATGGATGTGACAAGATTAGTTTGGAGATAGAAACGAAAGAGACAGAAATGGGAAGCCAGGAACAGCTGTGGCTGTTATTGGTAAAAAGCAGCATCTATAAAACTTCTGAGTCCTAATGAGACCTCTGCTTATTATTGTAGCTACTTTGTAAAGTAAGGAGACAACAGCAGGCCTCCAAAGATTCTGTTGGATTAGGATGGATTTTTGTGTGATGATAAATTTCCAAGGTTAATGTATCCTGATACAAATATAGGGAGTATTTGGTTATATTTTCTACTCTAATTTAACTGTAACTTCATAAGTTTGAGAACAGAATTAACAAAATAAGAAATTGTATCTTGTCCTTTATTACTAAGACTTCAGTTTTAAAAAATTATGTTTTTTTACACCATAACAAAAAAAGTAAAAATGAAAACATACATAGGCTTGAGATGGACTTAAGAAGAAAAATACGAGTAAATTGGAATCAAGAAATTTTTCCTCTAGATAATATGGTAGCCAAAAGAAACATGCAAACATAATTGCATGTTTCTTAAATCCTCTTGGAGGCCAAAGGAGTTTAGATAAAAATACAAATAATAAAAATAATATTATTTTGAAGTTTTGACCTAAAATTACTCTTGGTACAATCTGAGAATCTGTCACACCAGACTGCCTACAAAATATATTAAAAACTAAAACCTTCCATCAATTTCTTCCTCCATGGAAGTATTATGCTTTCATATTGTTCACAATTTTGTTTCATTTACAGTATGAGCTGAATAGGTACTTTTATGCTTACAGCTGTTTTCTACAGGATTTTCTGTGATTACTTCTCAGATATTTCTAAATATCCTGTTACCTAGTAGGGAAGTCTTCCTGAGGTCAAAATTAAAATCGTCCTAAATTTTAAAGACTCCAAATCTCAAGTTAAACACCTTGGGTTTAAATTTTAAAAGTTAATGACCATTGTTAATTAATTGAATTTTGTTTGTTATTTAGGTTTATGCTTTTTCTTGGTCTGATAAAGGAACAGATTCTGGCAATGAAAAAAGAGGTTCACGAGAGCTATCTTCTACTAAAGGCATTATTTTATATAGCATAAAGGCAAAGTTTATACAGTATTCCAGACTTCCAATGAATAATTAGTAGTGTGTGGAAACCAGCTTGACATCAGAAAATATGGCACTCTGTGTCTTGGACATGCTTTGCTCTCAGGTATGTAAAGATCTACCCTCAAAGTCTACAATGTCTCTCCCCAAATAGTCAGCTACACAGCACAAACCCAGGTATGGCATTGTCCCTGGAAGCTGTGAAAAACAAGACAGCACTGTGTCATATCTGGAACTTAACTTTGCCAAATAGCCCTTAATGCATTCCCCATTTGTAGGACCCACTACATTTTAAAAAATGATAATGGTCTTGCTTATGCTATCAAATGATTTGAAAAATTTTTAATATTAATCATGTAACTAAAATCTCTTATGATCCACAGGGTCAAGCTATACTTAATTGGCAAATTATTACTAACTAATTAACTAACTAACTAATTAAATAGGGACATTCTATACATACACCTAAATCCTCACATACTATTTAGCTATTTTTAATTAAAACTTTTAAATAAAATTTTCATGTTAAAGAATAATATTTATTCTGCTGCCCAAAAGCATTTTGAGATAAAGGAGACACAACCTAAAGTATATGTTAAATGAAATGATCTAGAAATTAATCATTGGAAAGACCCTATGTTAACACTGGGACGAGGTTATGCTTAAGCCTTTCCAGAAAATGAACAAAGTCTTAGAAGGTTCCTGAACTGATACATCCAACCAGGACATCCAGAGACCACTGGACAAGTGAAACTTCTGAAGGTAGATGACATTCATCAAAAGGAGATGTTTCTCCTTTTGATGAATAGCTGCAAAACATCTTAGTGTGGACTTTGAGAAGGGTTAAAAAGAAGCCCATAAACAGTGAGACAATGCTTTCTGCATCTCTAGGCTTTTGCATTGCTACATTAGAAGTCTTTGCTGGTCTTCACAGAGAGAAACACTACAGAGAACTCCGAGTGCTTTGGTGGAGCTTTGTTGCTGAGGCAGACTCGCGCTATTTGGGTGGGGTCTAGCTGCTTCATTCTATGGCTGCTGGTATAATACCTTAAGGGCCCATCAATCCTAGTCAGCAGGAAGTAAATGAAAGGGGTCTACAGACCTTTTCCTTACTTATCTCCAACCAAAGGTTCGGGGACTGGAAGGGAGGTAAAGGTATTTAAGAACCTTAAATAAAGTAGGTGTTTGAAAAATCTAAGCCTATGCTTGGTGACTTGTTTTTGCCCTATCTATGGAGGCAGACTTTACCCAAATTTCCTAGAATGCTTATTCCAGACTCTTCCCTTCATAGACTGTTACTCACTCTCAGGGGGGATTTCACATGTACTTTATGACCTCCTGACCTCTGCTATCTCAGCCAGGTAACATATTAGATTCTAGGCCTTTTTAGATATAGAAGCCACCCTCATGGTAAGATGGGCTCTGTTTCTCTCTGGTGTCTGTGTGGGTATGCATGCATATTTCCATACATGGAGGCCAGAGAAGGACATTAAATGTCTCTCTCTACCATACCTAACCTCACTCCATTGAGAAAATGTATCTCATTAAACCAGGAGCTAAATTGGTTTATTATTGCTTCAAGGTATAGTCTATGTATTGTTTTTATTTGTAGTTCATGTAAGGCTGAACATAAAGCAGACAATATATACGATGTCTATAGTCTTTTGATATTGTCATTAGTAGAGAGCCTGCAAACGCCATTACAAGATGGTGCCGGTATCCGGTTGAAAGTTGATAAACAACCTCTGTTGCACATGCACTTGGGCAAGAGACAAGCCCAGGAGTCACACCATTCGGGTACGTCATATGGCCTGACTGGCCTCTGCCAATCAGGAACCAACACGCCTCCCAGTAGGGTATATAAGCCATGCCATTTTGGGGCTTGGGGGTCTTCCTCCATCCACTGCTGAAATAAACGCTTGCTGCAGAAGAATCCTGGTGTCCGTGTGC
>JAQQSO010005281.1:0-12159 GCA_028658305.1 Pachyuromys duprasi
AACATCTGTGATTTAGGCTGTCCTCGGAATGTATGGTTCACCATTGTTTACCAAGCAGGGTGTGATAAAGGCTTGGCTGAGATGGGGGGGGGGGTAGGGGGAGATCGGGCCCTGGGGCTAGCCAGCTCCCAACACTTCACGGCCAGATTCTCATGCCCAAACACTGTGAGGACAGCTGTCCCTGGGAGAGCATGGCTGGGGGTAGCCTGACCCAGATGCTTAGCAGGCCCAGGGTTGTTGGTTAGAAACAAACTTACACAGGCTAGAAATAACCTTTACACCGGACCCTGTCTTTGTGACTGCTGGGCAGGGCCAGGGGTCCAGTAAGAAAGCTGCTCCTGAGTCTGAAAAGGTTGCATTGGACTTTTTCCCTACAGGGAAGGCTGGAGGCGATGGCTAAAGACAGGAAACCCTGAGTGAAGGAAGAGGGGTCTCACACTCCATCCTTCCCTCTCTAGTATCCCTCTGCAGGCCTCTGGCACCTCTGCCTCACACTCCATCCTTCCCTCTTTAGTATCCCTCTGCAGGCCTCTGGCACCTCTGCAGACTAACAAGGGCAAAGCAGGAATGAAATCCTCAGGAAGAAGAAGAAAATAACGAGGGTCTCAGGGGAGAGTGGACCCCAGAGCCCAGCACCAGACCCGGCTCACCACAGACAAATCCTATACAGAGGAGGACAAAAACAGCTCTGCGGGTTCTGGGAAGATTGTTTTGTTTTGTTTTGCTTTGCTTTCATGTTTGTGAGGGGGTTAATTTAAATTGTTTTCATTTGTAGGTTGTAATATAATCACATCATTTACTGCTTTCCTTTCCTCCTTCCAAATCCTCCCTGCTCTCAAATTCAGCACCTCGTTTTTTGTTTTTTGTTTTTTTAATAACTGCTGTTAAGTATATATAAATATATATGCCCCCTGCCTCTGCCTCCCAAGCGCTCCACTGTCCAGCAAATATGTGAGGCTTTACGGAGTTATGAGAAGATGCAGACTCCTAGTGATCTCCTGATCTCGGGCTAGGGAGGAGGGTCACAGCAAAGGCTAGACCAGCCCGCTTTATATCGTGAGCTCCAGGCCAGCCAGGCCTACAGCAAGAGCCCCTCTCAAGCAAACAAAACCCCAAAATCAAATAAAACAGATGGTTAGGCAGCCAGCCTAGGCAAAGGAGGATGTGACCAGCCTCCAGGAGAGCCTCACCTGGAAGGGTTCTGGGTGACTGGGGCAGGAGTGCAGCTTCTGTGGGCTCAGCGCACGCTCTCGTGCCCCCTCGGCTCCAGCACACCAAAGGTGAACAGTCAGCACACTTGGACCTGCTTGAAGCCAGTGCCAAATTTTCAGACTCACAATGCCACCTTCTGTCACCCTTGTGGTTTGCTCACACCCCTCAAACTGTGCCACTAGGTCTGAGGGTGAGGGGATCCCCAGAGCCCCTCTCCTCACATCATAGCCCTGACAACCGAGACAGTACAGGGTTACCCAGAAGGCCCACTAGCCCGGTACAGCGCCTGTGCACTGCTGGCCCTGTGCAGTGTGTAGAGCCTCTGCCTCTGGTTCAATTCTGACCCGATGCCTGCTCCCTCCCCAAGTGTCTGTTTGCTGGGGAGCAGGATGGACAGAGTGTGTCCTGCCTCAATGCCCTCCACCCTCTCTGCCTTATGACTTGAGGACCCAGCCAGCCTGGCTTGGACAGAAGCTCTCACAGTGTGGCCTCAGGACAGCTAGCAGGGGCATCAACAGCCCTTGTTAGAAACACAATATTCAGGGCAATAAGATGCTGAGGACTGAGCTCTTGGTTCATGTCCTGGATGGCCTGGAACATGTTCTGTAGACCAGGCTGGTCTCAAACTCACAGAGACCCTCCTGCCTCTGCCTCCCAAGTGCTGGGATTAAAGATGTTTGCCACCACAGCCTGACTAGTTTTGGTTTGTTTCTTTTGTTGTTTTTATGTGCATGTGTGTTTCGTTTGCATGTGTATGTATGTGTATGGGGTCCACAGAGGGCGTTGGATCCCTCAGAACTGGAGATACAGATCATTGTGGGGCTCCATATGGGTGCTGGGAACTGAGCCTGGTCCTGTGGAAGAGCAGCCAGCACTCTTCATGCCCACTGACCATCTCTCTAATAGCTTAGTAGAAATGCAACTTCATCTTCTAAAAGGATATTCTTACCATGCCTTTCTTGTTTTGTGTTGTGGTCCAGCGTGTTTAATTGGGGGTGCTCACAGGAGTACATGCTCCTTACCAGGGTCTACAACTACTACTCTCTGACTAGGAATCCTTGGGGAGGGAGCCTTTCCTCTTCTTCTGGCATCTTAGTAGGCCAGACTGAAGCTGGTCTCCTGAGTTCCATGTTGCAGTGGCCATAGCGTACCCAGGGACAGTTTCACAGAACTCCATCCCTCCTTCTGTCCTGTCTGTTGCAGTGTCCTGGGTCTTGAAGGGTGTGGTCCTGGGGGTGCACTGTAGCACACACACAAGGGACCACAGTGGAGGGAGACTGTTGATGATTCTTCTCCCCGGTTCCCACAGCACCTGCTAGCACTATGAACACAGCAGGGACATACTTCCAGCCTATGTCCAGCTTGGTTTCTCATTGTCCTGTAGTTAGAGGATGTGGTGTCCTCAGCCATGGTCATGCTATCTGGTTCTTGTGGGCAGCCAAGAACACTGGCAGTTTCCTGTGTTGTTGCTGGAGCCTCTCTGCCCGAAAACACACAGGGAGATGGCTCAGTCCTGGAAGTGGGTAACATTTTTATGCCAGAGCCTGCCAGCAGAGTAGAATGGGTTCCTGAGTCAGGAGTGAGGATTGAAATTAATAAGATACGCAACACATGTTATGTTCCGAGAGGCTTTTGGCAGTCTGCTCTTAGTGCCAAGAGCTCTGTACGCAAAAAGCAGCTGGCCAGCTAGCCTTGCTTTATTTATAAAACACAGTCAACACAATGGGTTAACTTCATAAGGAGGTGAAGCAAGAGCTGTGATTTTAACAAGCTGTCCCACCTACTGTCACAAAACAAAAGGTGATGGACTTGCAAATTCTTTCCAGGCTCCAGGGGAAGGTCTGGCAGAAGCCTGTCCTGAGATTTAAATATCAAAGCACCTGCCAAACTGGCTGCTAGGTACAGAGACCAGCTCCCGACAGATTTTCCCCCCTTTTTAATTATTAAAAAATATATTTATTAGACCATAACTTATGAGTTATGGAGCAGAAGATTGTGCCTGTCTTAGGTTGTTTTTCCCAAAGGCTTATTCACATCCATAATTTGGCACATGAATTTTATCATTTATGCCCTGATGGACCGAATAATCCCCGGAGAAATCTTACCCATCACTGACTATCCAATCTCTGCTAGGGAAGGAATGGGGAGGGTCAGTGTCAAATGCAGATCAGCTCAGCTTAAACATTCTAAAAGGCTTACAGGCTGGTCTATTGTCACTGATAGGAGCTCACCTCCCATTGCAAGCCAAGTCCAAAATAACACGCCTTAAAAGTGACTTAACACATAACTCCTTGTGTAAATATCAAGTCTGAAAGACATTTACAGTAACCAATGCAAAAGGCTCTCAGAACCGTTTGAAAGATTACAAATACAGTGTTAGTTTACAATGCTGGCAGGAAACATTAACATTTCCAAATAAGAAAGCAAAAGGAGAATTTACATAGGCACTTACAGAGTCTCTCAAGGGTTTTTGGAACAAGTTTGTTTTGGTTTGCTGAAAACCAGAGTCAAACCAAAGTTCTAAAGTCAGTCTTTTCTTTTATTCTTCCTGTTTTTATTGAGAACTGTCTTCATTAATGGAACAATCAAGTCCAGTCCTTTGGATAAGAGGTTTCTTTCTCTTCATGAAATCTTCTTCCAGGAGCAGAATGAAACAAAGGGTGGGTCACGGAGCTTTGCAGATTTCTGTTTTCCCTCAGGACAGAATTTATGATTGTTTGTATCAGGAGCATTTTCTTTCTGGGGAATAACTTCTGCAAATCACACCAGTCTTTCTGGGATCCACCTGGCTCCTTCTGCATCCTGTGGAAAAACACAAACATACCCTCTCCCTCAAATTAATACGGGATCGGGGCCTTGCCATATTCCAGGAATTGGATCTTTCCATTTTACCAGGGCATAATTGTCCTTAGGATGCCACAATCGGTCAGCTGCAGAGTGGCCTTGTATGTCCACATTTAAAAAATTTAAAATAAAGAGCATGATTAATATAATTTTTTGGCATTTGGGGATATAGCTCCCCCATTTTTATTTTTTGCAATAGATTTTTAAGAGATCCATGGGCCCATTCCACAATTCCTTGGCCTTGAGGATTATATGGAATGCCTGTTTTATGACTTATATTTATTTGTGTACAAAAACTCTGAAAAGCTAGACTTGTATATCCTGAGCCATTATCAGTTTTTATAATGGAAGGAATACCAATTGCAGCAAAACACTTTAAGCAATGACTTATAATATGTTTGGTGGCTTCTCCTGTTAAGGGAGTTGCCATGCTAAATCTTGAAAAAGTGTTAATTGTTACATGAACAAATTTTAGTTTTCCAAATTCTGGGACATGAGTCACATCCATTTGCCACAAGTGATTGGGGATCAAGCCTCTAGGATTGACACCATAATGAGGAACATTAAAATGGTTAGGACAAGAGGAACATGATCTTACAATTTGTCTAGCTGCTTCTCTGGTAATATTAAATTATTTTCTTAAGATCTTACTATTTTGATGACGTAACGCATGAGATTTTTGAGCCAATTCTTGTTGAGTTAATCCAATTAAGCGTGTGGCTCGATCTGCCAAATCATTTCCTAAAGTTAGAGGTCCAGGAAGCCCTGAATGGGCTTTAATATGCCCCATATAACAAGGCTGTATACAGCTCCAAATACTTTGTTGAATCTCTCTAAATAGATCTTGTATTTGTTTATTAGCCGTATTAACATATGTTACAGTTTCTAGGACTTGCAAGGCTTTAACTATATAATGGCTATCAGTGTGTAAGTTGAAAGAGGTAAAAGCCATATTTTTAAAGACTGCAGCAACAGCTTGTAATTCCACAACTTGAGCTGAGGCTGGCAATGTTTGTAAAACAAAAGTTTGTCCCTGTAGTACGTACACAGCTTTTCCATTTGAAGATCCATCTGTGAATACTGTTGGAACTTGAGGTAATGGCTTCTGTTTAATTATTTTAGGAAATACAAAAGCATGTTCATTAGCAAACTGAAGTAATTTATCTTTTGGATAATGATTGTCAATTCATCCTGAATAATGAGCAAAGGCTATTTGTTGGCCAAGAATCTGGATTTTGAAATAACCAATCTACTTGTCGTTTGGTAAAAGGGACTCCAATTATGGAGGGGTCCCTACCAAAATACTTTCGAGATTCTGTTCGAGCCATTAAAACTAAACTAGCCACTGCTTCATAATACGGTGTCAGAACTCAAACAGGAGACACAGGCAATTGTAACCATATTAATAGTCCTTCTTGCTACAATACAGCAGTTGGAGTATGAACAGTAGCCAAAATATATGCACTCCAATCTTTTGAATAATCAATATATTGAACATGCTGTTTTTCAATAGCTAATTCTATCTTTTGTAAAGCATCACAAGCTTCTCTGGTAAATTCTCTTTTTGACAAAGGATCAGTTTCTCCTTTTAAAATGTCAAAAAGTGGTTTTAGCTCTCCTGTAGTTCATTTTAAATGGGGTCTTAGCCAATTAATATCACCTAACAACTTTTAAAAATCATTTAAAGTTTTTAGGTTGTCTTTTCTTAATTGAATTTTTTGAGGCATAATGGTCTGAGGATATAATCTATGCCACCAATAGAAATAAGGTGGCTCTGTTTGCACCTTTTCTGGTGCAATTATTAAGCCTAGATCTTTTAACGCTTGTTGTAAGTGTGCAAAAGCACTTAATAGAATCCCTTCATTTTTATGAGCCAGTAAAATGCCATCCATATAATGAATAATATACACAGAAGAACATACTTCTCTAGTTTTAAAAATAGCTTGAGCCACAAATTTTTTGACGTAAGGTTGGACTGTTTGCTATACGTTGAGGTAATACACGGCAATGATACCTCTTCATAGGCTCTTTAAAATTTACTGATGGCACGCTAAAAGCAAATCTTTTACAATCTTGAGGAGCAAGAGGAATAGTATAAAAACAATCTTTTAAATCTAGTATAATTTTAAAAGTATTTCTAGGTATAGCAGAAGGGGTAGGCAATCCAGGTTGTAAGGCTCCCATCAACTCCATGGTTTCATTTACTTTTCTGAGATCTTGTAAGAGTCTCCATTTTCCTGATTTCTTTTTTATTATAAAGATAGGGGAGTTCCATGGAGAGTTTGAAAGAGCAACACGACCACTTTCAAGCTGTTCCTGTACTAACTGCTCAGCGGCTTTAATTTTCTCAAGAGAAAGAGGCCACTGATCCACCCACACAGGATCATCCGTTTTCCAAGTTATTGGATCTGCATGAGGTACAGGTTGTTCAGTGACCTACCCTAAAAATGACCTAACCCCGTTTTAAATTTTCTTGAGGCAGGTATTAATGGCTGAGTTATGCCTTGTCCAGATTTTTCCAATCCAGAATTTGGTAATTGTCCTTGATTACCGACATTACAGGGCTATAAAGATACACTCCATGTTACTCATTACATCTCTACCCCACAGATTAACAGGAACGCCAGGAACAATGTATGGTTTAAAAGTTCCTTCATGTCCTTCCTCATCTTTCCAAGTTAAATCATTACTACTTTGTTCAGGACATTAGCTTTGTCCTCTTCCTCGCAGCTGTGTACTAGAGGATTGTTTAGGCCATTGTACAGGCCATTGATCAACAGTTAAGACAGAGATATCAGCTCCTGTGTCCAGTAACCTTGTAAATTTTCTTCCATTAATTCGTAACACTAGTTCAGGTCGATTGGGACCGATAGCTTGTACCCAATAAGTATCAGAGGTTCCAAAACCTGCATCTCCTCTCCTATCCTTTTTACTTGCATTTTTTGGTCTAAACTTGGGGGAACAATATTAATTGAGCTAATCTTTGACCTTGATTTGTTACAGAAATTCCATTTGGAGAGTGTGACATAATTTATATCTCCCTTTCAAAATCAGCATCAATTACCCCAGGAGCTACTAAAATTCCCTGCATAGTAGTACTACTTCTTCCTAATAATAATCCTATAGTCCCCCTAGGTAATGGACCATAAACTCCTGTAGGTAGGGCCTGCATCCCCATTTCAGGAGTTAATACTGTGTGGACAGAGGAACTGAGGTCCAGTCCTGCGCTACCTGTGGTTGCTCTACAGAGGTCCTGAATGGATTTCCTTGCTGAGGGACCATGTTCTGTAGTGCCCCATAAATTTGCTGTGGGGCCTGGGGTGGGCCCCTTTTCCAGTTTCCCTGCATTAAAGGATTTCCTGCAGCATCTGCTTTTGATTTACAGTCATTAGCCCAATGCTTTCCTCTCTTACATCTCGGACATAGACCAGGTTCCTTTTGACTCCCTTTTCTCTTACTAGCATTAGGACAATTTTTTCTTAGGTGTCCCATTTGTCCACAATTAAAACAACTTTCAGATACCCCATTCTTTGGGCCTTTTTGTTGCTGAAACAATGTCTCTTTAATAGTCTTTTCTTGTAAGGCTGCAGCCATAGCCATTCCCTGAGTATAAGATTGTCCAATGTCTGAGCATAATCTGATATAATCAGAAATATCTCCTTTCTTCCTCAAGGGTCTCAAAGCAGCTTGGCAAGCACTGTTAGCATTCTCATAAGCCAATTGTTTTACTAATAGTAAACCAGACTTTTCATCACTTATAAGTCTGTTTGCTGCTTGCATTAATCTTGCCACAAAATCTTGAAATAACTCATCAGGTCTCTGACAGATTTTAGACAAATCCTCCACCTGTCTACCTGCTTGTGGAAATTTATTCCAGGCCTTTTGGGCAGCATCATTTACCTGAGCATAAACAGCCACATCAAAATCTAATTGCTGTCCTATTTCTCTGTAAACCCCTTCTCCTGCAAGCATATCATAAGTTATAGGAACTCCCTGAGCTCTATTAAGTTCGGCTGTAGCTTGACAATGCTCTTCAAAATCCGAATTCCATAATAAATTATCTCCTGCTGATAAGCATGCTCTTGTCAACTATTTCCAGTCCCCTGGGCAGAGGGCCTCAGTAGACAAGGACTCCAACAGAGCTTGAGTAAAAGGCACTGTAGGACCATATTGAGAGCATGCAGCTTTTAATTCTTTTAATTGTTTGAAAGGTATAGATGCATGGACTCTCGTCATATTACCTTGTCCATCAGGTTGTTCTAGAACTGGAAAACCATGAAACTCAGTTATATCTTCTCCATTTTGTCTAACTTCTTGTAAAGAAGCTTGTAAGGGAGACACAGTTGTCCGTACAGTAGACAAAGGCAAAAGTCCCTTCGTCTTTTGGGTTACTGCAACTGTAGCAGTCCCAGGAGGGCGGCCCAAACCTGCAACCAATGGGGTTAAAGATTGAGCCTCATCTTCCCCAGTAGTTAATTCTTCAATTTTTCTGCTTATTTCCTCCAAGCCACATTCCAATCTTTTAATTTCTTTTTGCCAAGGCTTACTCTTTTTAACGTGTATAGCCTGAACTGGAGGGTATTTCTCAGAATAATACTGATCTGGTTCTTCCTCCATCTCTGTAACCTCGTCAGGATCTGAGTCATCCTCAAAGTCCTCCTCTGACAAGTAATTACTGTCATCAGGAGGGAAATACGACTCCTCTGAAGGAGCTGATGGCCTAATATAATTCTGCCTTGAAGGCTGCCACTTTTCTAACCTCCATCTCTCTGAGCCTGAAAGTATAACTTTCTCCATTTCCTGTTGCTCACACAGACTACCTTTAATTAAGTTCCACACAAAAAACACTAGGCTACTGCCTTGTCCCATTCTTTATTCTTGGATTTACTTACTGCTCCTTAAAATATAAATTTGAGCTCGAAGACAAACCATCAGTGTCTTCACTTTTTCCTTGTATGTTAGGCCCCACGTTGGGCACCAGTTCTGCCGGAATCTGCCAGCAGAGTAGAACGGGTTCCTGAGTCAGGACTTGCAAATTCTTCCCTGGCTCCAGGGGAAGGGCTGGTAAAAGCTTGTCTTCCCAGCTGAGATTTAAATATCAAAGCAGCTGCCAAAGCGACTGCTAGGTACAGAGACTAGCTCCAGACATATTTAGTAATTCCTGGATTTGGAAATAGCCTTTTAGAGACAGCTTCTCACTTAGCAGTCTGGCCTGCAGGTGTAGAATGTATCCCAGGCTGGCCTCAGACTCACAGAGATTCCCCTATCTCTGCCCCCTTGAGTGTGTAATACTTCTTTTGAGAAATTTCTGTTCAGGCTATAGCCAACGGTTTGACTGGGCTGTTTTCTTTCTTGGTGTTTAGTTTTGAGTGCCTGTGTATTCTGGACATCATCTCTGACAGATGAGGTGCTGGCAAAGATTTTCTCCTATTCTGTTAGGCCCCTCTTTGTTCTGTCAACTGTTTCCTTTCCAGATCCGAATCCTTTGAGCTCTGGGAGGTCCCTTTGTTGACTGGTGGCCTTATTTGAGGGTGACAAAAGAAGTGCTTTTCTCTGCTTTTGTCCTTTAGTTTCTGTTTCTGTTTTGAGATGGAGTCTATGTAGTCCTGATTGTCCTGTGCTTCTGAGTGTCTGGGACTCCATACGTAGACCAGGCTGGCCTGAAACTCACACATATCCCTTGCCTCTGCCTTTTTAAAAAGTGTTTTCTCTACTTATCCTTCTAGCATCCTGAGAGTATTGGTTTTTCTCATTTTTAAGACAGGCTTTCTCTGTGTGCCCTGGCTGTTCTGGAGATTCACCTGCCTCTGCCTCCTAGATTTATTTAACAAGCTTTAAATCACCAGAGCTGGGCAGATATTGACTGTCTGTGCCATTTCACTATTTCCAGCTGTGTGCCCAACGTGACTTGCCAATTAGTCCTGCGAGGGCTGTTTCTGCTGTGGCTGTCTGAATTCTCTTGGCCATGCGCTCATAGTCCATCCTGCTCCATGGAGACCCCTTCTCCCCACTAACCTTCTCTCTCCTTCCTAGGGTTGGGGGTTGAGAGCATGGAGGAAGAGACTTAAATACCCCCAAATACAGTAAGTTTTAAAATGAGCGCCACAGCACCAAGAATCTCAGAGCCAGGGAGGGAGAGGGAGCATCAGGCAGAACACAGATCCAAGAGGACCAGATCTGAGCTGAGACCTTGTGGATCCCTCCTCTCTGTGGATCCTGCAATCTGGAGTTAGATGCTGAGAGATGGAAAAGATGGAGAAAACCTACAGGGAGGCCCCTGGAAGGATGCAGGAGCTCAGGACTGAAGTTGATCTCCTCAGCCCACAGTCTCTTGAGAAAAGGGGTCTTGTGCTGTCTGGTGGGGACAAGAACAGGAAAAACACCTCCTACTGCTGTCACACTTGAGCATCCCAAAGGACAAGGAGACAGACACCACTCACAGGAAGAAGAACAGGCCAAGTCCTGCATACAAACTAAAAACACAAGAAATAAACATGGAAGACAACGTGAAGAGCCCACGCCAAGACACCAGCCATGGGGCCCATAATCCTGGGATAGGACAAGGCTCTGGCCATCCCTGTGTCCTGTGATCACAGATCTCAGCATGTGGTTCACAAGGATGAAGGGAACAGAGCCAGGAGGTGACAGAGCTGAGGAGTGAACAGGTCACAGATGACAATGGACTGAACTTAACCTGGACACAGCCCTGTTCACACTCAGCTCCCACAGGCTCATGCTGTCCCACCAGCTACAACAGCACAATGACACCGATTTCTGAAGGTTCTCCATCTGCCATTTATTTCCTCTGTAACACCCTAAGTATTCTCAGTTACTGAATTTACCCACCAATTAACCTGACATGAGGATGTGAACAATCAATTTCACTTTCAGATTCTTATTTTCAGTGGGGACGTGAGGAACTGCAGGGCAGCGTGGAGCTGACAGGATGGAGATGTCCCCTCCTGACTGGACCAGGAAGGTTGGCTGTGGAAGGGAACACAGGGCAGTGCAGGGAGAGGGTAGTGGTGTGCAGGGGTGGGCTGGGCTCCCCAGTTCTTCACACTGAGCACATAAGATCACAGGAGACATCAGACACTGTTGCCCAAAGAGAACTGAGGGCTCTGAACGTCCCAGGAGAGACCTGAGAGCTCAGGCAGCTGTCTTCATGCTAGAAAATGAGACTCATGAACAGTCACTGTAAAGACAACATCCAACAAACCTCCCCTCACTCAAAGAAGATTCAAGGATTCCCTGATTCTCAGTCATGTCCACTTTGCCCCTCCTCAAATCAGATCCCAGAGTGTCATCCTTACAATCCAGGAGAGACACATCAGAGCGCCAGGTGCTGTAAGAAAGGAAAAAAAATGAAATAAATTATAAATAAATAAATATAGATTTCATTACAAGGTACAAATATAGCACCATGATTTTGCTAAAGGGGCTATTAGGTCTGGTCTAGCTCCCCATCATCTCCAGCTTCACCCCAAGGGCCTCAGAGATAATCCTGACCCCACAATTACTTGGAGCTGGAGCATAGTCCCCTCCTTTTATACCTGTGAGAAGAAAGGACTTGAGAGACCACTGACAACCCAGCCCTAGGAAGTTTCCAGAACTGACAGCAGATCCAGTTAGAGACAGTAGCAATGAGGGTGTGGATGTGTTTCAATTAGTGAGCAGAGCACACTTCTAAAAGTGCTGAGAGAAAACCCAGACCCTGCCCTCTCCTACCTGTGTTTCACCTCCTCTTCTTCACAACAGCCACCAGAGCTCCAATGATGACCACAGCTCCAAGGACAACCAGAACAGCAATGACTGACATGTTGGGGCCCATGGGCTGAGGAGGCTCTGGGAAAAGAAGGGCAGGAAAGGAAGGTGAGGGTCATGACCCCAGCTCTCAGCCCTGACCTGCTCAGGGTCTGCACAAGGCTCCAGCTCTCCTGACCCCAGCTCTGCACCCACAGCCTCCTTACCCCATCTCAGGGTGAGGGGCTCAGGCAGACCCTCATGCTGCACATGGCACGTGTAATGCTGCTCCTTCCCAGGAGGCACCACCACAGCTGCCCACTTCTGGAAGGTTCCATCCCCTGAAGGCCTGGTCTCCAC
>JAQQSO010005282.1:0-12159 GCA_028658305.1 Pachyuromys duprasi
AGCAGCAAGAATATAGCATTAAAAGGAAATCCCCAAATCCAAGTACAATGATCCAAACAGTGCTGGATTAGCTAATCACTTATGCATTGGCAGCCCTTATTAATGAAGTTTGTTTTAAATTATGTGAGAGTATGTTAAATTTATAACTAAGGTGGTACACAGTAAAACCCTAAACCAGACACTGTTGACTCGAAGTACTTTCAGCATTGCCAAACAGTTAATGCTTTCCACAGTGTCTGTGTGGCCTTTTTCTGTTGTTGTTCTTGTTGGGTTATTCAAGAGTATGGGTGGTATCTGTAGACAAGTTTCAGCATGAATAATATTGTTATTTCTCTGGTTGTTTACTAAGAGATAAGGTGTTGAGAGCATCATTTCTGGCATGTAAAGCATTTTTCATTAGTATCTGTTAAATATTTATTATCATGTGCTTTTGATGCTGATACAACTCAACTCATAAATTAAATAATAATGCTGTATTCTATTACTTGTCATATTAATAAAAGCTGAACTAATATATGCTCAGTTACATGAACAAGAATAGTGCTGTTGTGCAGGCAGCGAACTCAGTAGAGGTAATCTGGGAATGGTACCAAAGCCCCAATGTCCCCCATCCCAAGAAGTAGGGCTGTATGGCACCTGACCAGCTTTCAGCTTGGAGGTCTTTCCCCTTGTTCCCCATCTGTCTGGCCCACCTGAGACACAGACACTGAACCCAGCAGAGAAAGAGAACTCAGCTGAAGTAAGATAGGCACAGAACCCAAGCCTCAATGTCCCACAGCCTGAGGAGGCCTGTGTGGTGCCAGATCAGTTCTCAGGCTTGGTGATCTTTCAGCCTGCTTTCCATCTCCCTGGTATACCTGAGGCACAGAGAGTGAATACAGGGGAAGGACCACCAGTCTGGCAAACACCAGAGTCAACCAGATGGCAAGAGGCCAGCATAAGAACACAGTAAACAAAACTCAGGGCCATATAACACTGCCAGAAACCAGCAGTCCTAATGCAGCAAGCCCTGGAGATACTGTCACACCCAAATCACACAAAAAAGATTTTAAATCTGAGCTTATGAAAATGATAGAGACCTTAAATGAGGAAATTAAGGTTCTCACCATAGCACAGGAAAGTACAGTGAAACAGGTGAAAGAATTGAACAAATCCATTAAAGAAGTTAAAGAAATACAGGAAACTATATCAAACATCTGAAGGCAATGAATAAAACTGTTCAAGACTTAAAAATGTCACTAGAAGCAATGAAGAAAATACAGTCTGATGGAGGCAATCCTGGAGATGGAAAATCTAGGGAAGAGAACAGGAACTAGATACAAGCATCATCAGAAGAATACAAGAGATGAAAGAGAGAATCTCAGGGGTAGAAGATACGATTTAAAGAATCAGCCAAAGAAAATGTTAAAAGTTCCTGATATAGAACATCCAAAAAATGTGGGACATTATAAAAAGACTAAATCTAAGAATTATAGGAATAGAGGAAGGAGAAGACTCACAAGTTCAAGGCCGAGAAAATATTTCTTTTGAACAAACAAGCAAGAACAGCAACATATTTTTAATAAGATCATAGAAAAAAAATTCCCAACTTGAAGGTAGAGAGGCCTATAAACATGCACGAAACTTACAGAACACCAAATATATTGGACCAGAAAAGAAAACACACCTTGCCAAATAATAATTAAAACACTAAATGTACAGATCAAAGAGAGTATACTAAAAGCTGCAAAGGAAAAAGGCCAAGTCTCATTACACTTGACCTCTCATCAGAAACTCTAAAGCCAGAAAGGCCCTAACAGATATCTTACAAAAACTAAGAGACCACAGATGTCAACCTCGACTACTATACCTATCAAAACTTTTAATTACTATAGAGGGAGAAAACAAGATATTCTATGACAATAACAAATTAAAATAGTACCTCTTCACAAATCCAGCTCTATGAAAGATACTAGAAGAAAAACTTTAATCCAAGAAGGCCAGATATACCCAGGAAGACACAAGTAATAAATAACTCCACTTGAGCATAACCAAAAGAAGGGAATCACACACACACACACACACACACACACACACACACACATTTTACCAACAACATCAAAATAACAGCAGATAAAAACAACTTGTCATTAATATCATTCAATATCAATGACATCAACCTCTCAATAAAAATATATAGTATAATAGAATGAACATGAAAACAGGACCCATTTTTCCACTGCATAAAAGACACACATATCAGCAGTAAAGATAGACATTGCCTCAGAGTAAAGAGCTAGAAAAAATGTTTTCCAAGCAAATGGAAACATAAAACAAGCTGGAATAGCCATTCTGGTATCTAATAAAATAGACTTTTAACCAAAATTAATTAAAAGAGATGGAAAAGGACACTTCATATTCATCAAAGGAAAAATCCAACAAGAGATGTCTCAATTCTGAACATCGATGCCACTAATGCAAGTGCACCATCATTCGTAAAAGAAACATTATTAAAACTTAAATAGCACATTAAAGCCCATACATAGTGGACTACTTCAACAGCCCACTCACTCTAATGGACAGATCATCAAGACCGAAACTAAACAGGGAAATAAAGAAAATAACAGTGGTCATGAATCAAATGGATATCTATAGAATATTTCATCCAAACACAAGAGAATATATCTTCTTCTAAGCACCTCATGAAACCTTCTCCAAAATTGACTGTGTACCCTGTCACAAAACAATAGATATAAGAAGACTGAAACAACAACAAAAAAGAAGATTGAAATAACCCTCTGCATCTTATCAGAGCACCATCGATTAAAGCTGAAATGGAACAACAGAAACAACAGAAAGCATACAAACTCATGGAAACTGAATAACTCCCTACTCAACTCTTTCCTCACTGAGTCAGGAAGTATCAGTACTATTAGTACTCCTTAAACAATTCCACAAAATAGAATCTGATGGAACATTGCCAAACTTATTCTATGAAGCCACAGACACCTTGATACCTAAGGCAAAGGACACTGTCAATAGAATGAAACGACAGTCTACAGATGAGGAAACAATTTTCCCGAACCTACATCTGACAAAGGGCCAATATCCAAAATATATAATGAACTCAAGAAATCAAGCACCAATAAACAAGATAACCCAACTTTAAAAAATGGACACAGAACTAAACAAAGAGTTCTCAACAGAGAAATCTTGAATGGCTGAGAAGCTCTTTAAGAAATCCTCAACTTCCTTAGTCATCGGGAATCAGAAATCAATATGACTCTTAGACTTCATCTCACACCTCTCAGAATATCTAATATCAAAATATCAAGAGAGAGCACATGTTGGCAATGATATAGAGGAAGGGGAACCCTCCTCCATGCCTGTGAGTGTGTAACTTTGTACAAGCACCTCAAAGATCAATCTAGTGCTTTCCTAGAAAATTGGAAATCACCTTACCTCAAGACACTGCTATTCCTCTCCTGGGTATATACCCGAAAATGTTCTATCATACAACAAGGATATTTGTTCAGCCATGTTCATAGCAACTTTATTTACAATAGCCTGAATATGGAAACAATGTAGATGTTCTTCAACCGAAAAATGGATAAAGAAATTGTGGCACATTTACACAGTTGAATACTACTCAGCTAATAAAACAAGGAAACCACGGAAAATTGTGGGCAAATGGATGGAACTGGGAAAAAAAAATCATCATCTGAGCCCAGTCTACAGATTGGGAAAATATCTTCACCAATCCTACATCTGACAAAGGGCTAATATCCAAATTATATAATGAACTCAAGAAATCCAGAAGGACACATGGTATGTATTCACTTATAAGTATATTTTAGCTATATAGTACAGGATAAGCATACTAAGAGGAATAGACTCAAAGAAGGTAAGTAATATAAAGGATCAGGGAAGGGTGCATAAATATCACTTGAAAGGGAGATAAAATAGATTAGAGGTAGTGGCTGAAGAGAGGAAACAAGGTAGGAGAGGGGGTGCTGTTAGGTTAGGACCAATCAATGAATGAAGGAATGATGCTCACCAACAGATCTTATACGAAAGAGATTTATTAGGTGGAGAGGAGGACATGGTGGGGGGAAGAGAGAGAGAAAAAGGGAAAGAATTGGAGGGGAAAGAGAGAGAAGGGAGGAGAGGGGGTTTCCCGATAGAGAGAAAGGAGCAAGAGAATAAGAGTAAGAGAGAGAGAGAGAGACCACGTGTCAGGTTGTCCCTTTAAGGGGCCAGGTAACCATGCCTCCCAGGTGTGGCCACCTGGCTGGGTGACACAAGATGTTGTGAGTTGTTAGGTAACTCAGAAGAAGGTTCTGTTTCAAAATACTAACAGGTGCAACGAGTTAAGAGGGTGAACAGATGAGGGGACAGCAAGGGAGAGGGGACAGAAGGCCTGAAGAGAAAAGAAAAACTGAGGGTAGGTGTATCTTTATGTCAAGCTGGAAAACAAAGTCAGGTTAGGCTCCTGGAAGGATGTGAGGGCGATTCAAGCAGACTCTTAGTAGCAGAGGCCATAGAGACTGAAGAGGACATTTACTAACTAGACTAGTTTTCTAGCAGAGGGAATTCAAAAATAACCTACTCACAAAAACTTAGAGGCGTGCCTACAAGATTTGCAAGGATAAAGATAGAGCAGATAGAGCCGAGATTAAGGGAATACCCATCCAATGCCTGGCCCATCCAAAGACCTACTCTATCAGAGAGTGCCAACCCACGACACTATGAGAGAAGCTCTGCTAAACTTGCAGACAAAATCTTGACAGAATTGTCCTCTTTGAGGTACTACCCAGCAGCGCCTAAAAAAGATGCCAAGACGCATGGCCAAAGACTGAGCAATGAGTATGGAGGAAAGAGAAAAAGGACCTGGAGGTGACAGATGCTCCAAAGAAGACCAACAGAGACAACTAACCAGGACCCAGGGAACTTTCTGAGACTGAAGCATCAACCAAGGACCATGTATGAACTGGACCTAGGCCCCCTACAAATATGTAGCTGATAGGCAGCTTAGACCTCATGTGCATCCTCTAGTAAGGAAAGTGAGGATTGCATTATACACAAACTCACTTGCCAACTTTTTATTACTTTCCCCAACTTTTTATTACTCTCCCCTGGTGGGACTGCCTTTCCAGGCCACAGGGGAAGAGGCCTGGTTCAATCCTGAGGCAACTTGATGATCTGGGCTGGATGGGAAAGGGAGTTCCTCTTTTCTCAGAAAAGGAGAACAAGAAGGAAGGATGGGGTACAACAAGGAAGTAAAGTGAACAAAAAAATTTAAACAGGAATAATGTTCTAGATCCATTAAAGTCTGAAAAATCTGGACATAAAATAGTTCAATTTCTTGCTGTTTAAGCAAAGAATTTAATGAACATTTTACTATGCACTTGTTATTGACAACACAAATAAGGCATGAACAGACAAATAATGTAGTCATTTACTCTTGTGTTAGTTATGATTTGGCAAAGCAGATAAAACAAAATGACAGCTTACACACTGGGAAAGGATCTTCACCAACCCCATATCTGACAGAGGGCAAAAACCCAGAATATATAAACAACTCAAGAAGTCAAAAAGCAACAAATCAAGTAATCCACTTAAAAATGGTATACAAAGCTAAAAAGAGAATTCTCAATAGAGGAATATTGAATGGCAGAGAAAAAAAATGCTCAATATCCTTAGTCATCAGGCAAATAAAAATTAATATGACCCTGAGATTTCTTAAGAAAGAAGGGGATGATGAAAGACCTGTAGGGGACAGGAGCCCCACAGGAAAAACAACAGAATCAAAATATCTGGGCACAGGGGTCTTTTCTGAGACATACTCCAGCAGAGGACCATGCATGGAGATAACCTAGAACCCCTGCACAGATGTAGCCATGGCAGCTCAGTGTCTAAGTGGGTTCTGTAGTAAAGGGAACAGGGGCTGTCTCTGGCATGAACCCAGTGCTGGGTCTTTGATCACCTCACCCTGAGGGGGAAAACAACCTTACCAGGCCACAGAGGAAGACAATGCAGCCACTCCTGATGAGACCTGATAGTCTAGGATCAGATGGAAGGGGAAGAGGACCACCCCTCTCAGTGGACTGGGGGAGGGGCAAGAAAGGAGAAGAGAAAGAGGGGTAGGGTTGAGAGGGGGCTACAGCTAGGATACAATGTGACTAAATTGTAATTAATAAAAAATAAAGAATTTAAAAACAAAAAATAATAATTTTTTTTAAAATTTTAAAAAATAAAAAAATTTAAAGCAGAAGGTATTCTTACCATATCTCAAAGGCAATCTAATGATTGATGAGTCTAGAGAGACTCTGTATAATCAAGAATGTGATGTACAAAGCTCTCCTTGCATTGAAAGTGATTAACACATTTGGAGAAATGTCCCTACTAATAAAAAAGAACACACACTCCAAACTGATATACCAGTTTATACCCATTCTATACCATATATAAAAACAGAGCCTTCACCTATGTAGAGAGATGACTGCCAGCCTCTTCAAAATCAGGAGAATGAATAATCAAGGAGCTGGAATTATGCTATCAAATACCATAAATCTATAAGGGATCGTGAATTGTATGTGCAATACCTAAAGCAATATAATTGTCTGATAGTCAGGAATGGAGTCATGTGAGAATTCTGAATGCTTGTAAACCATTCCAAACAAATAAGATAAGAGTTCTGTGACCTCAGTTTCTTCAAAAGAGCTAAGTGTTCTTGGAAAATATTTTCATGTTCCTCCCAGGTGAAGCAGATAGGAGTGAGTTTACTTCAGATTACTAATTATTTTTCTGCTATTTGTTAAATAAAATGTTCAAACTACTTAATATCTTCTTCTATGGAACAATGTTTTTGCTTGTCCTAATGATTTTATACAGCTTGAACTCATGAGAACTTTATTCATGTGAACTTTCTTTTTTTTCTTTTAAAGATTTATTTATTATTATTATTTAATGTATACAAATGCTCTGTTTTCACACATACCAGAAGAGGGAATCAGATCCCATTAATGATGGTTGTAAGCTACTATGTAGTTGATGTGGATTGAACTCAGGACCTCTGGAAGAGCAGTCAGTCTTCCTAACTACTGAGCCATCCCTCCAGCCCCCACATGACATTTCTTAACCCTCAAAGTATAAATTGTCTGAGGCTCTGAATAAAGTTACTATGGCATGAAAAAATAGGTACTAGTATTAATTAATCCCATCATAGTAATTAGGAATGATATAGATACTTTATGTATTCTGTCCAAATTATATAGCTGATGAATGATGGTGACAGAACACTTAATTGAAAGTGTCACTTAAGCTGGTCGTGGAAGCACACATCTTTAATCCTAGCACTCAGGGAAGCAGGGGAAGGTGAATCTTTGTGATTTCTAGGCCAGCCTGGTCTAGAGTGATTTCTAGGACAACCAAGGCTACAAGAAAAACCCTGTCTCCAAAACACACAAACAAACAAAACAAAACAAAACAAAAACACAGAAAATAAACTGTCACTTTAAAAACCTCCCAAATTAAATGGATATAACTCCTAAATGAAAATTAAATACATGACATTTCCCCCTTAGACCATATGGTTATTATTAACATATTTTATTCCATATTTCTAATTGTTCTTGAAATTTGTAAAATGTTGTTTATGGTAATTATTTTATTTTAATTTTAGCAGTTTCCTTTGTTAAATAATAATACTGGCTTATTATAGTTGACAAAAGATTCAAGAGTAAAGCTTTGTTTTGTCAATGCATAACTGTCATTTATTTCTATTTTAGACAGTACTTACTCCCCAAAGGTAATCCATCTTATTTGAAGAGAACTTTATGGTTGGACACATTTGACTTAGATCGTCTTTGATAAGTGATTCATGCAGCTATCTATGATATCTAAACAAATCACAGAACTTTCCCACCTCCCATTATCAGTCATGGTGTCTCCTTGTACCTTCACCTTTTTGTTGTTTTGTTTTTTCGTTTTTCAAGACAGGGTTCTTTTCTGTGTAGGCTTGGCTGTCCTGTCGTGTTGTAGACCAGGCTGGCCTCGAACTCAGAGAGGTTCACCAGCCTCTGCCTCCCTGAGTGCTGGGATAATGGGCTTGCGCCACTACACCCAGCTCTTCAATTGGTGGTTTATTATTATTGTTCAAGTTGGCTTAATCAATAAAAAAAAAAACTGAGATTCATTTAATTAAACTGTTTTCTGCTAACCTCAGCACTCCTTTTTCTTACATGTTTTCCACTGTTGTTGAACACTCTCCTTGCTTTCTCCCTTTGGGAAGCCTTCAAAGCTCCCTACCCCAACCCCTGTTGCTTAGTGAGTCCATGTTACTAAATCAGGAGTGTGAATGTAAACCTCATCTGAAAGCCATTGGTCCAGATGCAAGAAAGTCTTACATTTAAATCTTGAAAATACAATCCTAGTCCTCTCATTATTTCCACTGAGCATATTTTCACATAGAGCGGATTGCCACGAGTGATCAAAGTGTCACTGGAGTTTTCTGTTCACATTTTAGGTGGCTACATTTAGGACAGCCCTAGGAACTTGCTTCACACTAAGTCACATTATGTAAAACACTAAGACAACTTTGAGCTATGAGTGTAAGAGCCTCTTTTAAGTACCTTTAAGCTCATGGAATAACCAGTGTTTTCATTATACATTAATGTACGTTCAGCAGTAATAGGATTAGTAAAAACATGATAAAATATTTTACATTGAGAAAATGTGTTTTATGTTGTATAATTTTGGATTTTCTATAAAGTATCCCACTTAACTGTTGTTTAAATATAATAAGGTGGAACTATCTTTATAAATTTTTGATTAAAAATTGCTTATTCCTATTTATGTGTACTTGTGTGTTTGTATATGCCCACAGAAGCTGGAAGAGGGTCTTGGATGCCCTGAAATTGGAGTTAAAGATGGGTGTTGGGAACCAAACCCAGCTCCTTTGTGTGAACAGCAAGTGATCTTAACCACTGAACCTGCTGTAGTATCTGTGCAGAAGTGCTGGAGTTCAGTAATATATTTGGACTAAACAATGAGAGAGAACCAGGAAGGATCTTCTGTCAATCTGTGGTTTCCCAACCAGAATTTCTGTGTTTCATAGTTTCCATCCCAGATATTATGAAACTGGATTAAATCCCAAGTTTCCTTTCTGTGAGTTCTAATTGTTCTTATTCTCCTTCTTAGAGAAGGAGAGGTCAACAAATAACCATTGATATTTGGATAAGAAAAAGAACGCTGACAAAAATTCTTCAATAGAAAAATAGAAGAGAGTTAGAAGCTATCAATTGCCAATGAATTCATAATTGTATAAACTCTCTGTTTGTGACAACATGGGAGAGCTAGCTTGGGTTTAAATCTGCTGGTGCAGAAGTGCTGAAGTTCAGTAACGTATTTTGGGCTAAACAATGAGAAGGAACCAGGAAGAGTCTTCTGTCAATCTGTGGCTTCTGAACCAGCATTTCTGTGCTGAGGGCTTCAGAGGAGCAACTGACATTGAAATTCAGCTCATCAGAAGTCTCTAATAGATGCTTTTTGAGGGAAGTTCATGAATTTTTAAAATATTGGATTTATGGCAGGTGGTTTGGAAGAAGCATAGGCACATGATTCATTCAAAGATAACAGAGCGTCCAAGTAAAAAACAGAAAACAGTAAATTTACAAGCTGCCTCAGGATGGGTTTTATGAGGAATCAGATCCTGAGATAATTAAGAGTTGGACATTTAAAGAGCTGATAGACTAGGATCAGAAGGAAAGAGAGGAAGACCTCCCCTATCAGTGGACTTGGGGAGGGGCATCCGTGGAGAAGGAGGAGGGAAGGTGGGATTGGGAGGGGAGGAGGAAGGGGTTTATGGGGGGATACAAAGTGAATAAAGTGTATCTACTTGGTGTGGGTGTGAGTTTGTGTGTGTGTGTATGTGTGTGTGTATGTGTACATGTACATATTACTGATTTTTCCCATCATGGCCCATTTACTGAATTAGTTTAAATTTAAATCATTTTTTATGATTCAGTTACCATAACTGGAAAATAAAGAAACACTAGTAATGAAGTGTGATTGTCAATCTAAGTTGTCAATTTGACTGAATTTAGAATTGCTAAGGGAACAATGGGGAAAGCTTCCAGATTAGGTTAATGAAATGGAAAGACACACTTTAAATGTGGGTAGCATTTTTCGATAGGATGGATGACAGACTGAATAAAAAGAGAGGCTTTAAGTACAGGCATTCATCCCTCTGCCTATTGGCTGTGGATACACTGAGGACAGCCACCTCCCTCTACTTCAGCCAACCCTCCCGGTCATAATGCAGAGTCCCCTTGTAGTCTAAGCTGAATTAAACCCTTCCTTTCTTAAGTTGCTTTGGTCAGATGTTTGTCCCTGCAATGAGGAGATCAAATGTTTGCGTGAGAGTCTTAGACAGCTTGTTCTTGGCACAGAGGCTAGCAACTAGGCAGTCAATGCCACAGGATGAGAACAGAGTGGAAAGAGGGCAAGGTTGATGCAGAACTACTGTGTCATCTGCCACTTCCTGACCAGATGCCTTGCTGTCAGTTACTTTTCTATATAAAAAGGCTACTGAATGGAAAAAGAGTGGTAGCCTTTTCATCTGATTCTAGAATACATGTACTTAATTTGAGTAGCATTCGGCATGGGCTTCGCTATGGCATTTCCACTTATGCTTGTTTACAGTTGATCATCCTCTCCCAGTCCCCTCTGCCAACCCTGTCCTCTTTTCTTGCTGGTCCCATTCTGCTTTCAATGACATGTTTAATGTTCTGTTTTTTAACTCTTTCCTTCCCCAAAAGAACTCTCTCTTACTCTTTGTGATTTGCATGCACATGTAAACTTAACATATATGTGAAATCATGATCTTTCCCTTTTTGAGTCTGGGTCATTCCTCTCTTAATTTCCAGTTTCATTCATTTTCCAGAGAATATCCTGTTTTCATCTTTCTTTATGGATGAATAAATGTCGCTGTGTATAGCCTATTTTCTCCAACCATCTAATGATGGCTATTTAGGCTGATTCAACTTCTTGGCTACTGTGTGCTGAGCAGCAGTGAACATGTATGTGCAAATATCTCTATTTATGGTAGGACTTAGAGTTCCTTACATATAAGTGCAGGAATGTAAAGTTGAGACATACGTACTAACATTTTTAATACAATATGCAGCTTAAAATTTTCACTCATAAAATTAAGATCTAAGTTACATAGAATTTGAAACTTTCAAATATGATTCTCTCTCATAAATGACTTAATTTGTATCAGACTAATTTTTTATTATTATAATCCCAATATATAATGGATATATTTGATTTTTTTTAATTTTAATATGAAAAGATTATATTTTCAGAGTTACAGATTAGTCAGTACAGTCAGGCTGATAGTTTCACATATACTAATATTATTAACACGCTCAGAATGAGGCAATTTCACATCGCTAATACATCTTAATATGTCTAAGCTAAAATATAAAGTTATACATGTAATGCTTTGGTCTATATCAAAATAGGCTACAAACAGAACAATAACCTATAATTCCTCATAAGTTTCTATCACTCATATCAGAGACAACTCTAACTTCTGATAAATACACTATTAAATTAAAATTGTTGTATGACATGCACTGATATATTTTATTACCAATTAATTTAAGAACTGTAAATATAAACAATGAGTATTTATACAACTGAACATAATTATTATGTTAGCAATTAAACCTACCATACATATTTTTATATGAGTGGTTAATAAGTTTATTTGTTGTGATCTTTTTCTAATAAGTATGCTCATTTCAAAGAATTCACTTTTATAAACACTCTTCTTAACCAAAATATAAATTTTTTTTGTCCCAGTATCCACTTTATTTTTTTGTTTTGTTTTTTAATTTATTTATTTTTATCTCAGTCACAGGTTAGGTACTTTGAATCCCAGGCATAGCCCCCTCCCCCATTCCCTCCTACCCTACCCTCCCTCCCTCATCTACATCTTCCCCGCCCCCTCCAAGTCCACCAACAGGGGAGGACCTCCTTCCCTTCCATCCAACCCCAGCTTATCCTGTCTCCTCAGGGCTGGCTGCAAAGTCCTCCCCTGGGATCTAGCCACTCTGTCACTCTCTGGCTTATATGGGGGAGGGTCAAAGAGTCAGCCATCAAGATCATGAC
>JAQQSO010005283.1:0-12158 GCA_028658305.1 Pachyuromys duprasi
GTATTGGCATAGAAACAGAAGAGTAGATCAATGGAACCGAATAGAACACCCAGAAATAAACCCACACACCTATGGAAACTTGATTTTTGACAAAGAAGCCAAAACCATTTGCAACCACTCTGGAAATCAATTTGGCGCTATCTTAGACAATTAGGAATAGGGATTCCTCAAGACCCAGCTATACCACTCTTAGGCATATATCCAAAAGGTGCTCAAGTACACAAAAAGGACATTTGCTCAACTATGTTCATAGCTGCTTTATTTGTAATAGCCAGAACCTGGAAACAACCCAGATGTCCCTCAGTTGAGGAATGGATACAGAAATTATGGTGCTTTTACACAATGGAATACTACTCAGCAATTAAAAAGGAGGAAATCATGAAATTCGCAGGCAAATGGTGGGACCTGGAAACGATCATCCTGAGTGAGGTATCCCAAAAGCAGAAAGAAAGATGTGGTATATTCTCACTTACATAGCCCTATAGGATAGGAAGGTCAAGCTGAAATCTATACACCTAGGGAAGATATACAAGAAGGAGGACCCCAGCTTGGTATGATCAATGCTCGTTTAGATGAACCAATGGGATAGACATTGAATGGAGGATAAAACAAGCAACAGGACAGGACCATACCAAAGAGGGCCTCTGAAAGAATCAATATAGCAATGTATCAAAGCAGATATTAAGACTCACAACCAAGCCTTCGGCAGAGGACGGAAAATAATAATAAAAATAGGGGAAGTTAATAAGACTTGTGGAAAAGAAGAGCTCCACAAAGACCAAATTGAGCAGGGCACAGAGGTATTCTATGGGACAGTTTCTCCAACCAAGGACCCTGTATGGATATGTCCTAGAACCCCCACTCAGAAGTGGCGCATAGTAGCTCGGTATCCTACTGAAGACACTAGTAAGGGGAACAGGGACTGTTTCAGACATGAACTCGATGGCTGGCTCTTTGACTCTCCCCCATACACACCAGGGAGTAACAGCCTGGCTAGATCCCAGGGGAGGACTTTGTAGCCAGCCCTGAGGAGACAAGATGAACTGGGGTCGGATGGAAGGGGAGGAGATCCTCCCCTGTAGGTGGACTTGGAGTGGGTGGGGAGGAGATGAGGGAGGGATGGGGAGAGTGGGAGGGAAAGAAGGAGGGGGCTACGCCGGGGATGCAAAGTACCTAACCTCTGATTGATATAAAAATAAAAATTAAAAAAAGGATTTTATATCAAGTTTACTTAAAACATGCCTTTTCTATTGCTCACGGCAACCTACTTGTCTCTCTAATGGGAGGCCTTCTCGCACGAGATAGGTAACAACATGGCCTAATACAACAGGCATCCAAGAGCCCAAAAAAGATATTTTGATCTATACAACCTTGTTTTGATTTCAACATGATAACGATTGTATGTTCAGTAATAATGGTAACTTATATTACTGATCCATTTACATGGGAACAATTCTGAAACTGACTGAGACATAAAATATGTCTCCAGCCAGAACTTAAACAATACATGGCCAATAAATCCTTGGCTACAATATCCTCAAAATTTATAATGCCATTTTTTAATTGACATAGATAAAATTGGCTTACAGTTTAGTTTCATCCTGCACATCTCATGCATTTATAATTTTTAAGACTCTATAATGCTTGTGAGAAATTATATGTTTGCAGAACAAAAGGACGGGACACCAGAGATGCTAGACTGAACCTGACAAAATTCATCCTTCCAGCCTGCTGAGACAATGTCATATCTGCTCCAGCACTTGCATGTTCCAGCATTCTGTTTGTTCCTGCCTCACCTGCTTCAATTGCTGTTTCTCATCAAAGCCTCCTCCCAAGAGAGCTTTAGATAAAGCTACTAATCTCAACTGGTCCAGCATTTTATACTGTTCCAAATAAGACTTTTAGTAAGCCTGAGATTTCTCAACATTCAAAGACTAGACCACAAATGTTAATTCTTGCTTAATCAGCCATTTTTCCCAATTTCTTTTGGGCTCCCTAACATGATTTCTGTGTGTCCAAAAAGTCAGCCAGAAGAAATCAGTGAGAACAATTTCCTTAAGGGGAGTTGGATAAGTTTATGGTTGTTTTCTATGGCTATGAATGTTTGTTGTTATTGAGAGCTGGTTATAAATTTTCAATAGTCTTATTCAGAGAGAAAACAAGGTTAGACTCAGGGATTTCTCTCTTCTCCTTTTTCTTTTCTCTATCTTTCTTTCTTAGAAAAGGGGAAAATGGTTAAAAATAAAGGAGAATACAAAGATATCTTGTGGAAATAATAAGACAAAAGATAAATTATTGAAGCCACTCAACTTAAGGCTTTATGTGTTATTCTCATGTAAGGTTATTTTTAACTCTGGTATAGGATTTTATATATTGATGCAAAAATAAGTCTGTTTCAATACATTGGTAAATTTTAGTATCTTGATACAAATTCAGTGTTACTTCCAATACTTTTAAATTGCAATTACAAGCTGTTTAAGATATTAGGTAATAATTAATTGTTAATCAGCTCATAGTCATGTCAGACACTAGTCTAATTTATCACAAGAGGTTAAACAGATTTAAGAGATGGATATAATTTTGTAGACATGTCTATTACATAAAAATAGATAAGTCTTCAATAACTTCAGAGACCTATAGAATATGGCATTTAAAAGTGTCTTTATTATTTTAAAGATTCTTTGACAATGAGACAGGTCATCTCCTTGCAGCACCCTGCCTACTTCAAAGAAGATGATGAACATTGAAGAACCTCCATACGGAGATTGCTTCAAGTATGGAATACATGTCAGCCAGGCAAAAAGAAAATACCCTCATTTCATGACAGACAAGAATTCTGCCAAAAATGGGCAAGTTTAAATGCAGGACAAGTGGACTGCCAAACGCTGCCAAGACAGGGTAAACAAGTCCTAAAAAGTTCCTGCCTCACATGTATGTCTGTCAAATATTCTGAGCCAGAAGGCTGAAGATGATGCTCTGATGTTATAGAGAGTTACGGGGTGACTATTCAGCCAACAAACTGTCTCTGTCAATTTTTTATTTTTTGAAGATGCTAACATGCACTTCCTATTTACTCCAGTAACTAATTTTATTCCTTCTCAAGTCTCTGATGGGGTTGAAGTCAAATAGTTATAATTCCACAATTAAGCTTAAGTTGTTTAGAATTTAAGAAAATGTTTTCATATAAGTAATACCAATAAGGATAAAAGTTAATTTAGGTATAGAATTCTAAACTTGTCAAGATAGGCTAGATAATCAAATACTTTCTCCTAAGTTGCCAAATGCACGTGGACTGCACATTGCACATGTAAATCTTACCTAATAGTTTTCATAATTTTTATAATTATTATTGTATTGAAAGAAAAGGAGATATTTATTGGACTTAAAGGGGGAAAATACTGGTATAATGTTCTTGTGGTATGTATACAATTTACGCATGTTCATTCAAATGTTAATTTCTCTACCCCACTATCTGGTTTCGATCTGGACATTGCATTGTGATGCTTATTCTAAGCATCACCTGTCTCAAGTTTGTGTAAACATGCCACCATTTGTTCTCTGTATTGTCAATGAAGCAACCAGCCATGATGCTGAGCAATGGAGAGAATAGGATGGGACATCCTGTTCCAGAGGGGAGGAGAAGGAAGACAGTGGGAGGAAGAGAGCAGAGATCAGCAGGAAAGGACTTTGAACCACTAGGAGAGATAAACCGTACCTAAGATATGACTAAAAGCAAGTATAATGGGTGAAAACTAAATGGGAGGACACTATGTGGGCTTGGAGGTTTAGGATGGAGTAACTATTGCCTAGCATTGTTCTCTAGGTTAATTAAATAAATCCTAGTCTCTGTATTGTAATTTGGTTATATAGCTGGTTTAGGAATAACCGCTGCTTAACTAAAAGATAAATCAACATTAAACATTAATATTTAACAACAATATATATTTAGTTTTGTAGTTCGGCAAGCTGTCCTTCTGAAAAACAATAAAATTCTGAACATTGTATTTCTCTCATACGGTAGTTTTTTTCTTGGATTTACACTCAGGTGGATGTTTGGGTAAGGTCTCTCCAGAGCCTGTTCCTTTGCACAATTCCTGTTCACAGAACTTTTGGTCAATTTAAAATTAAACATTACCAATCACCTACTTCACTTTGTTATTTCTCTAACGTGAAGTTTTGTACTCTTATTATGTTTCCAAAGTTAGCTTACTTCAACTTAGAGTTTGCTGTATCCAAATGCTTTTCAGTGTGTTTGAATATATTTATGCTTTGCCCATCAGATGTGCCTTTATAGGATGTGTTAAGATATTGGCACTAATACTAAATGCAGATAGCAGGGGTAAGTTAGTTTGTGTCTAATAACACATTGATTTTCAGAGTTCAATCTAGTCTGACATTTTTTTCTGGCCCAAATTCCGCTCTCACAAGCATTTTCTCTGATCATAGTAATGGGGAGAGATACTAAAATTAATTAATGAAAAAGTCCTTAGTTCATGTTTTTCATGTGCATGAGAAATTCAAGTTCAGGCTGCAGACATGATGCAGTACAGTCATGCCAGATGACAGAGCAGGAGGTAGATAAGACAGCAGGTAGGCAGCAGACAGACACTAGCAGGTTAGTGACTCTGAGGCAGTACTCTGAGCTCTAGAATCAACTTAGTTGATGTTGGGCATGGAGGCAAAGAGGTTAGACAGGGTCACAAGCAGCAAAAGTTCTTGTCAGAACTCTCACATTTAAAGCAGTGGGTCAGAAAAGGGGAAGCAGGTAAGACATAAAGCAGATTGGCCTTCGGGAGAGGGACCAAGAGGAACCACTCAGAGATAAGATTCTCTCTGAGATGTAGGAAATGTTTTCCAGATAGTTAAGGGTGATGGCTGCAGCAAATTGTGAATGTAGGAAAGGCTAGTGAACTGATTGCATCAGAATGTTTAATGTTACGATTTTGAATTTTTACCATTGTAGACTGTGTGAATTTTATCTTATTAAATTATTAGGGACAGGCTAGTTAGGCTGGAGACATTGAGTAGAGCACTTGCTTTGCAAGTATGCAAATCTCAGTTTGGAGCACCTGGAGTAATATAAAGCCAGACAGAATTACACATTCATAATTCCTGTGTTGCTGTGTCAGGACGAGAGGTGGAGACAGAGGAATCCCCAACTCCTAAGGCAGCTAACCTGATATACAGTGTCAAATAAGAAACCCCTTTTCAAACAAGACAGAAGGTAAGGAATAATGCCTGTTCTCTGTCCTATACACATGCACCAGACACATTAATACACACACACATACACACTCATAAATACATGCGTATACATACAGGCACACATATACATACAAGTATGCGCACACATGCTTACATGCACATGTATATGCACACATGCATGCACATACCATACACAAACACACACAAGCACTCAAGGCAGTGAGGCATTATTATAAAAGAGAATCACAAAGACTATGTATGGAATTCTGGAGTCTTACTCAAATAATGTAAGACTCATTAAAGTGACACCAGACACCGGATATTAAAGACACGAATAACATGCTTCTGCTTTATAAGTAAATATACTTCTATCCTTTCAAGCTGAGCCACAACAGATGCTCCATAGAGATCTGACACCATTCGGGATGTTTTTCTTCAGTGACCACTGTTTCATCTGCTGTTCATGTGCTGTTCACAGTCAGTGGCACGTGCCAGACAGCCCATCAAGGATGGTCTACAAACTCAGCTTTTGTGTATTTTTCTTGTTTCTGAACATTTTCTGAAGAGACAATTTCCCTCAAGTTTTCCTTCCTTCACAGACTAAACCCAAAGTGGGTGTCAATCCAAAATGCCCATAAAATTTACTTATGAAAAGGGTTTTTTCACAGCATCCTGACTGTCAGGAATTCATTTCTTCCTGAAGTGGAGCTACAGTAGCTCCCGGCACAGAAGAGCAATTCAGCACACGGACTTGAAGCATTTTAGAAACAAGCAATTTGTAAACATAGGAAACAGTTTGTCTTGGGCAATTGCATCGTGGTTCCTCCTGTACCCAGATTTCAAAGCCGGTTTCTCAACCAAGTGGAGATGCTTCTGCTAGGAAATAACTTTGCTTCTGAAGATGCAGCAGTGCATTCATGCATGTTTCCACAGGAAGACAAGTTCCTCAGATGCAGGAGTCATAAACTTTGTAAACATACAGTCTACTAAAATTATCTGTGAACACTCCTAACCTTTTGTCCAAAGAAGTTGGTTTCCATAGTTCAAAGACTTACTCTGGCAAGTACATTTAGCATAACATCCTACTGTTGTTCCAGCTGTGAACTGAGCTCTGCAAGTCATTCCCTGCAAACTGCAAAATTCTAAGGACTTTGGTAACATTCAAACTTGTTTGAGGGTTCAGTGTTCTGTGCAGACACATTCAGCTCCATAGAATCTTCAATACTTCATTCCTTGTTTCTTGACTGATGGATCCTGCAGCTGAACTAAAATTGACAGCATGGGCCTACCTTCTTTCAACTACTATTGGCATCCATCCAAAAACTACCACTTATTCTAGTGGTAGTGTTTACTTATGCGCCTTCATATTAGGGCTGTCTCTGATAAAGTGATTGGAAATTTTATCTTGGTCGGCATATAGAAAAAGGCTATTGGAGGTCACCCTCACAAAGGACAGTGCAGAATTTTTATGAAATGTTTAAAACAATAAAGATAATTTCAAGTCTGATGTTTGGGTTTTAATTAAATATTTAGAAGAGTAAAGTAAATTTCTAACCATCTAAATATTTGGAATGGATTAACTTAAATACATGTTTGATTTTAGCCTTGTAATATTATAAAAATATTTAGAGCAATTATGATTTTTCATTTGTGTGAATATTAAATAAAAGCTTGAGAAAAATAATATATGTTTAAGAAATAAAGAATAAGTTAAAGCATGCTTTGTGGAACTGAAGATTCCATCCACACCTATGAGTCCCTGTAAAAGGCCACACACAAAGAGGATCACATATTATTCTTTGGGATTACTGGGTGAACCTGCTGACTTCTCTGTGTCTCATTCAAGCAATGGTAACGATAATTAAATATTTAAAACCAGCAACTCTAGCTTACCTGAGGCTTCATCTATATCTGGCTTCTTAGCAGAGCCATGCCAGATCAGCTTTGTATTTTATATTTCTCCAAAGACAGTTATGAGTCAGAAGAAGAAGGAAAATAGTACAAATGATCACCTAGGACTGTTTTGAATGATAATCTTTTGTCTTGGACTTTTTAAACCTCAGTTTAAAACGCCACTTACTAGTTCCTCTGGGGTCCTTGCAGCTTTTTGTACTCAAGCTCTGACACAATAAATAGTCAATAAATGTTGTAAGGAATGCAGAAAGGGTGGCATTCTCTAAATACTGGAGGTACTGGAAAAGAAGTAAAGAAGCAACCCAAAGGTGGAAGCTGGAGATTTTGTGGTCTTTGTGTGTGTGTGTATGTGTGTGGCTATCCCCATTTCCAATAGTGAAGCCAGGAAACCTGGCATGAGATTTGTTTGCTTAGAAACAGTATCTTACTTGGGGACCCACATGGGGACTGAGATGCCTATGGGCTACATCTGAGCAGGGTGTCAAGGTCCTCTCCATGCATAGTCGTTGGCTGGTGCATCAGTCTCTGCACCATCACCACCACCACCATCCCCGGGATCAGTGTTGGCTTTCTTGGTCTCCTCAGAGCTCACCTGGTTCCCTCCAGGTCCTTCTATCCCCCCAGTCTTCCATAAGACTCCCTGCCCTCTGTCCAAAGTTTGGCTGGGAGTCTCAGCAACTGCTTTGCTCCCCTGATAAGTAGAGTCTTCCGGAGGACATCTATGGTAGGCTCCTGTCCTGTTCTCTCTCTTCACCTGCTTCTGGTATCTATTCTCTATGTCCTTCTGAATGAGCAGGAGTTGTCTCTAAGATGGATTTCCCCCTTGTCAGGACACAGAATAGGATGATCCAGGCAGTCCTGATGAGGCTTGATAGGCTATGGTCATACAGTAGGACGGTAGGGCTGCCCCTTTCTGTGGTGTAGGTGAGAGAGATAGGTGGGAAGAGGGAGGGAGGGTGGGACCGGAAGGAGACGAGGAAAGGAGCTACAGTTGGGATATAAAGTGAGTAAATTAATCTTGAGCTAGCACCATCACCTACATTAATAGTTGTATATTCTTCTGCATTAAATGATAATGATTATTATTAGCTTAGAAAATCATTTTAAGGGCATGTTTTTAAATCTTAAAGCTGGAATTTTTTCACCCCACTATTTCTTTCAGGTAATTGAATGTGATAACAAACTCTGGGATTCATTGATGACATTGCTCTGAACCAAGGTGGTTCCATCAGCCAACCATTAGAGATTTGTTTGGATAAGCACTGAGAAAACCTCTATTCCACTCACATGGATCCATTAAGAACGCAACATCAAGTTTAATAGTATCTTTTTGGAGATACCACTGGAGTTGAGAGTTTAGGGGAAATCATTACAATAATAATAATAATAATGAGGAGGAGGAGGATGTGACCACAAAATGTTCACCAGTCTGAAGCTTGGGTCTGTGTAAAGCACCATGGGCTACACTGAGTCTGATCTCATTCTCTCACTGTCCATTTGCCTACTCGTTTTTATTGCACATAAAACTGTGATGGCCATGTTCAAAATTTGCACTTATGTTACTCATAAAAATACTAATCAGGATTAGAAGCATGTATCCTTACATTGAAACCAGGGTCCATTTTATTAGGTAGGCATCCTTACTCTATTTTAAAGATAATTGAGAGTAAACTAATAACTGTGTGCTCATGGGAGGGTAAGCTTTCAAAGCGATGGAGACAGTTTAGAAAGACTTGTGGGAAAGCCACAGATTTCATCCAAGGATGCTTAAAGCAAGAGTTGTTTTTGAAGACACACCTTATAAAAGACCCTATAGTTCAGGTGCAGACAACAAAGGTCCTTCCAGAAAGCAAAAACAACAGGTAAACCAGACAAGCTACAGCAGACATTAAACAGATATCAGTACAAAGCAATGATGTGCCGGCAGGTGTGTTCAGAAAGCGAGATTCCTGGAAGTTCCATTTGAGTCAGAGAAAATATAAGCAGACACTCAGAGGAGGCCCTCACGTACAGGAGAGCCTCTTGGCTCTTGCTTGCTTTGAGGTCATTTTCTATTTAAAATTAGAATTTGAATTGCAAGCCTATAAGATCTCAATAGCTTCAAAACTGGTATTCGGCTAGCTTCCTTACCGCTGCCTACAACGCATTATCATAAAATATAAATACATAAAAGAAAAACAAATAAAAATAAATAAACACAAATGACTGATGCTAGATTTTAGGATACTTTTTGTTTGCTGATATTTGTTTCTGGGTAGGGGACAATTCTGAACAAAACCAAGCCACATAGAATCTCTGCAGACAATAACCTGAAATGGCCCCTTAAGTGTTAAATTCCCTAGCTTTAGCTCCATGTAAGACTTTACAAGAAGTTTGAGTGCCACCTTGTGGTAATATATTTAACACCCATGCTGAAGTCCCAGTTCTAGGCTGAAGATAAAGCTTGTGAATCAGGAGGAAAATTATTTTTCAAAGAAAAAAAAGAAAAACAAGACTGTTTGCTGGCAGAAAACCTGTTATCAGGAATATCAGAGTCTGCATTTTGGGCCTCTTCCTAGTAGACTATGAATGTTTCTGTATGTACTAATTAACATTTATGTACAATAGGTGTGTGTGTGTATGTGTGTGCATGATGCCTGTGTGGAAGTCAGAGGACACCTTGTGCTACTCCTGAAACATGGTCTTTTGTCAATCTCTCTTTTGTAAGTTCGGCTGGGTAGCCAGGCTACCTGGCCCGCAAACTTTGGAGTCTCCTGTCTCCATCATTCATCTTGCTATAGGAACACTGGTCTTACAGGTAAATGCTACAGGGTTAGTTTTTACAAGGGTCCTGCAGATCCAAACTTAAGTCCTCATGTTTGTGAGGAAAACCCATTGAGACATCTCCAGGCCCCAAGCTTTAATAGTTTCAGATGTGATGTAATAATACAGGTTTCCAGCTTCTGTTTCAACTCAGACCTGGGAGCACTTTCTGAACAGCTTCCAGGAACTATTACTTAATGCGCTGTGGTGTACAGGCAGTTAGACTGTGCTGCTTAGAGGGCAGTGGCAAGGAAAGCACTTTCATATGATCTGCAGTTTCAATTTATGATGCAGAATCAGAGTACAGGAGTAGCCGAAGCCCATAAATATCAGACTTGCTGTCTATATTATAGCCCATAACAAAGAGCTTCACTTTTTGTGTATGCCTATTATAATAAGCTATTGCCCATGTCTTGGGTCATGATATTGCTTGCAGGAAAAAAATACAAGAAAAAAACGGTGTATGATTTCTGTGCAGTTGAAAGCATACATTTGGAATAAAGAATGCTTCTGTTATGGCTAAGAATAAAAACCCAAGCGACAACACATGCTGGAGAGGTTGTGGAGAAATGGGAATCTCTCCCCCGCCCCCCTATTGTTGGTGGGAATTTAAACTTATACAACCACTTTGGAAATCTGGCGCTTTCTCAGACAATTAGAAAAAGCACTTCCTCAAGATCCACCTATACTACTCCTAGGAATATATCCAAAGTATGTTCAAGTACACAACAAGAACATTTGTTCAGCAATGTTTGTAGCAGCTTTATTCGTAAGAGCCAGAACCTGGAAACAACCCAGACATCCCTAAACAGAGGAATGGATACAGAAATTGTGGTACTTTTACACAATGGAATACTACTCAGCAATTAAAAACAAGGAAATCGTGAAATTTGCTGGCAAAGGGATCTAGAAAAGCTCATCCTGAGTGAGGTATTCCAGAAGCAGAAAGACACACACCGTATATATTCACTTAAAAGTAGATACTAGAACTAAAAAGGTAGGATAAATATACTAAAATCTATATACCTAAAGAAGCTAAACAAGAAGGAGGATCCAGGGTAAGATGATCAATCCTCACTTAGAAAGACAAATGGAGTGGACATTGAAAGTAGGAAAAAACAAGCAACAGGACAGGAGCCTACCATAGAGGGCCTCTGAAAGACCTAGCAGTGTATCGAAGCAGATGTTGAGACTCATAACCAAAGCTTGGGCAGAATGCAGGGAATCATATGAAAGAAGGGGGAGTTAATAAGACCTGGAGAGGACAGGAGCTCCAAAAGGACCAAAGACATTTGGGCACAGGGGTCTTTTCTGGGACTGATTCTCCAGCCAAGGACCATATATGGATATAACCTAGAACCCCTGCTCAGACATAGCCCATGGCAGCTCAGTATCCAAGTGGGTTCACTAGAAAGGGACTATCTCTGACATAAACTCATTGGCTGGCTCTCTGATCTTTCCCCATCCCACCCCCTGAGGCAGGAGCAGCCTTGCTAGGCCACAGAGGAGGACATTGTAGCCAGTCCTGATGAGACCTGATAAGCTAGGGTCAAATGGAAGGGGAGGAGGACCTCCCCTATCAGTGGACTTAGAGAGGGGCAGGGAGAAGATGAGGGAGGGACGGTGGGATTCAGAGGGAATGAGGGAGGGGCCTACAGCCGGGATACAAAGTAAATAAACTGTAATTAATATTAAAAAATTTTAATTAAAAAAGAAAAAAATGCTACTGTTGATACTTGCTCATCCATGTTCATTGTTGTTAGTCTTATAATAGCAAGAAATTAGGAAAAGCCTAGATGCCCACCAACTGATGAATGGATAATGAAATATGCTGCATTTACACAATGGAATATTATTTGGCTGTTAAGAAAAATGAAATTATGAAGTCTGCAGGTAAATGATTGAAGCAAAAGTCAATCACTCTGAGTGGAGTAACTCAGACCCCATGAGATAAATATTGCATATTTTCATTTATATGTGGATGTTAGCTTTTAAGCTTTAGATATGTGTGCTTCAATACAAATAACCAATAGATCCATATTTATCACCTTGCACAAAGCTAAAGTCCAAGTGGATCAAAGACCTCAACATAAAACCAGACACACTAAACCGTTTAGAAGAAAAAGTGGGAAAGACCCTAGAACTCATTGGCACAGGAGATTACTTCCTGAATAGAACACCAACAGCACAGGCTCTAAGATCAACAATCAATAAGTGGGACCTCATGAAGCTGAAAA